>SCDZ01000422.1:0-100852 GCA_004143845.1 Drosophila lacertosa | reverse complement strand
TTATTTATTTATTTATTTATTTATTTATTTATTTATTTATTTATTTATTTATTTCTTATTTATTACCTCAAGTATTTTGAAAGTCCCACAAAACCAACCACTAAAAACTTTATTGTTTTAATTGATGAAACGGAACCGAAAGGATTAAGACGAGGTTGGAGAATAAGGGTGTTCCCCAACTGGTGACTGACAAGCGTGACTGTGACTTTAACTGCGACTGCGATTGCGACTGCGACTGTTATATGACAAATTGAGTTATTCGCATCTACATACAAGGTACTCACTCGCACTGTGAATATATTTCATTAGTATTCGTGACGCTGATTGCATTTTAATTAACACGGCGCCAGGCCGTGGACCGTGGACCGTGGACCGGAGACAGAGCCGCCCCCGGATTTTTAGAGAGCTCCCCCTCCTCGCCCCGCCCCTCGCCCCCCTTTGAACTCGTTTGAAGATTGAATTAAAATCGAAGCACACGAAAAATTGAAAGAATCTTTTAATAACTCAATTTGTTTGGGCTTCGTTTGGTTGCAGCTGGTTATTAAATTGTTAGCCAACTAGCCAAACAATTTGTACGTTAAGTGGACTTCAAAAACAAGTTCAAAGCGAGAGAGAGAGAGAGAGAGGGAGACAGAAATAAATATAGAGCTTGCTAAAATTATGCATATTTATAATAATTATATTAAATACGTTCTTAGCTTAAGTCCAGGCGAAAAGGTCATGCTTGGAATTCCCAACTAGTTAAAGCAAACAATGCAATAAGAATAAGGAATAAGGATTAAGGATTAAGGGATGAAGATGATGATTGTTGTATTGTTGTCGATAGTCGGGTGGTTGTGTTTACTGTTTACTGTTTACTGTTATTGGACATTCACAGTTGCTGATGACCAGCAAGGCAATAACAACAACAACAACAACAACAAGGAAGATAATATCGAACTTTGGGCAAATGTTCGAACTGGGAATTTCATCGATCATAAAAATAAAATGGAAATTGCTACTTCAATTTATTTGCGGCGTTGCCAAAACACATAAAACAGCCATGAATTATTAACAGGTATGTGTCCAAGGAGTGTCCAAAGCAATGGTCAATGAACCAACCAACCAACCAACCAGTTGGAGATGGTCTCAACAGAGTCCAATGTGGAAAATGAAGAAGAAAAAAAGGTTTTACATTGTCATTGTCAGCGATATCGATTCGAAGTGGACGAAGAAACGAACGGTGAACGATTCGGGTTTAATTTGATAGGCAAATCGAATTGTAGATAGAGTTATAGAAAAGTAGATATAATATAAATATAGAGTATACTTTATACAGTAGATAAGAATCAACTTCTTACGCTTATTACATTTACTTTTACTTGTGGCACTTTTTATACCACAGGTGGATAAGGAAAGGGACGGTGAATAATTCAAATGTTTAATTCAATAGACAAATCGAATTGTCAAACGAGTTATTTAGTAGTACATACCTTGGTATAAATATAGAGAGTCTTAATATATCAGATAAGAATCAACTTCTTACCCTTTTAATTTTTTATATATCGAATGTGTATTTTAGAATATTCGTTACTTATACATTTTACAATTTGCTCAACAAGTACAGAAAATTTGTTCACTTCGCTAGGAAACCATTAAAAATGTAAATATATTTTTCAATCATTTTATTTTTTAGTCCAGTTAGAAAGTATTAGCATTTACATCCTTTTTTAAACAAATCAATAATGTTTGTGTAACGGAATATGCTTGTTGATAACACTGCTTCTTCTACTATTATAATTAATAAAAATACACTACTATTTGTACATATACTGCTTTATATAATACACTTCTTACTACTACACTATTTTATTATTATTATTTTATTATTATTTTTTTTTATTATTTTATTACAAATAGTACTTAAACAGTTTCTTTACTACTTTCCTTCTACTACTATTTCTACTATTTCTACTACCTGCGAATACTTTTTTTACATAAACATCTGCTAATAATTACACTTCAACTTCTACTCCTATTCTTATAGTTTCTATTACTACTACTACTTATTCTGCTTCTACTACTATTTCCCTTTCTACTACATATTTTTATGATAATATAAATATAAATAATATATACTATTAAATACTACTCTATAATAGTATTATACTCTAATTCCCAATATTTCTTCTGCACATATTATTCTTTCCACTACTTCATATACTACTACTAACTAATACTACCTTCCTTTACTAATCCTTTCTACTACTATTTCTACTGCCTTTATTTATTCAATTTTATTTTACTTGTTTTATATATTCTCTTACTAAAATTGTATATATATTTCTATAATCTTCACATATCCTCCGCTCTTCTCATTTTCTAATCACTTTAGAAATTCTCAGTTAACTTTTTGTTTTTGTTTTTGTTTTCATAGCCCAACTTCCCACCGTAAAGTCCACAAATAAAAGTATTACTCCTGCTGGGCGAAAAGTAAAAGAAGAAAAAGAAAAACAGTTAATCTTGGTGAACAAGAGCCCGTTTTGATTGTAGTTCGATAAAAGGACGAACGCCCCTATGGACAATGGGCTCGAGGTCGGTTTTCAGGTGTTCCTTTTGACACTTTATGAAATTTATGACATCATTGGCCGCTTTCTTTGGAAAGTGAATTCAGGGCTAACTGTAAATGCAAGGACACGCCGCCAGGACCCGGTGCGATTGTGTCCGGCGATAAGGTACCTGCCCGGGACCTGTCCAAATATTGCCGAGTGATATATTTCTCTATTACAAAACGACAACCGCAACCGTGTGGAAACTGAAATCGGACTCGGAGTCGAAGTTGGAGTCGAAGTTGGAGACGGAGTCGAAGCTGGAGTTGAAGATCGGATCTGAGTGAAGTGAGGCTGAGACTGAGGCTGGACTGAAACTGAAGCCCCGACTTGGTTGCTGTTCACAAAAGTTTGCCGCTGGCCGAGAGATCGGTTATCTACAAAAAGCGCGCCCGCTTTACGAGCATGTGACAACCCTAAATCAAAAGCGCCGTCGGCAACTTTCAACTGCGGCAAGCGGCAAGCGGCAAGCGGAAACTGCGAAGCAGCCGCATAAATTATCAGGCGGCATGCATCTTAAATTAAATAAAAACAAAAACATTTGACATTTGCCAACGCAAATCCTTTAAACTTGCCCGGCACCCCCCCAAAAACAGACAGGAGAGGGAGGGGGGGGGGGGGGGGGGGGGGGGGGGGGGGGGGGGGGGGGGGCCTTAAGATTTCCCCTGTGCAGCATCTTACAAGGATTCACCATTAAAAATGTTAATTAGTTGCGCAAACATTGCGAACATTGCCGCAACTGTTGCAAGCTGTTAACAGTGGAATGAAAATGCGATTATAAAAGATACAATTTAAATATACACTAATATATATATATATATGTATGATATTAAGAGTAAGTTCGGGCAAGCAGCTTTAGTTAAAATATTCTAAAAATAACACTTAATATTTAAGCGAAACCTTTCAAGAAACTTATCTAATAAAATCAACTCGCTTATGTTAAACTAGCTTGTAAATTTAACAGGAACTTTAAACATTTCCGCTAATAAATACTTTAGCTATCTGTTAATTAAGAGCTTTATAATTTAATAGGTTGTTTAAAACAAATGTTTAGTATGTAACATATGAAAGTAGCTTGTAAATTTAACAGCAACCTGTTAAACTTACTGTTTTAGGGAATATAGTTTAGCTGCCTGTTAAGTGAGAACTTTACAATTTAACATTTTATATAAAGCAAATATGCAACAAACATTTTCGAACATGCCACTTGTAAAAGTAGCTTGTAAATTTAACAGCCACATGATAAAAATGTCTGATCTGTCAGATAAATAAAGTGGCCGTTAAACTAAGGTATTTATAACGCAGCATTGTTATTTAAATAAATAGGTGGAAAAAGTTTTTAAACCTGTAAATTGTAAAAGTAGCTTGTAAATTTAACAGCCACATGATAAAAATGTCTGATCTGTCAGATAAATAAAGTTCCTGTTAAAATAATATATAAATTACTTGACATTTTATTTTAACTAAGTAGAGAGTAAAAGTTTCTAAGCATTTAACATGTAAGAGTAGCTTGTAAATTTAACAGCCACATGATAAAGGCTGGCAATTATTTGCTTGTTAAGTAAGAATGTTTAATTTAACATTTTAGTTGAACCAAGTGGAGAGTTAAAGTTTGTTAGCAAGTTAAAGTAGCTTGTAAAGTTAATAGCCACATGATAAAAGCTTGCTTGTTAAGCAAGAAGGTATAATTTCAACAATAATTTAAAGCAGGTGTATAGTTAAAGTTTGTGAGCATTTAAAAGTAGCTTGTAAATTGAACAGCCACATGATTAAAGTTAACATTAAGTGCCTGTTAATGGCAAACTCGGCGTTAAATTGAATTGCAGTAGAGTCGCCAAGAGCCAAAGTTTTCAATAAACGCGACCACAGTGCTGGAATTCGAGAACGTGGCTTCAGCTTCAGTTTCAGCTTCAGTTTCAGGTTCAGTTTCTGGTTCGTCTGGGAAGGCATCGCGTGCATGCAAATCGCTTTTGGCGGGATGCGCAGATTGAACGCCAATTAGGATGAATGTTTGGCTCTTGGCGCGCGCCGTTCTGCATTCAAACATCCCGCCAGACCAGACAGCATGACGCCGCGTGCCGCCACCAGAGCGACAGAGAGAGGGAGAGAGAGGGAGAGACAGAGGGAGGGAGAGAAAGAATTGTTGTCTTGGCGTTTCCTTAGTTAATTGCTAAAAACTGTTCACACGTTTCTTTCTTTTGCATACAACACCTCGGGGGGGAAAGGAGGATCCAACCTGAGCGACTGGTCACACTGCCAATTGGCGTTGTTGGAAGTCTGGTCACGTACTCATCAGCGCATCTGCAGGAAATCAATATCGAGGGAAGGCTTCCTGCTGCATCCCCTACGAAGGCATTTCTTTTTTATTTTTATTTATTTATTTCATTTTTTTTTTTTCGAAAGTTTTTCAAATTAAGCATGTACGCTATGTCAGAGACCCAGTTATGCAAATTCCAAAAAAATAAACAGAAAATCCAAACTCATAAATATATCGACAATTCTACGAATTGTATTTGTGTCCAGTCTCCAGTCTCAGGGTCTGTTTGTCAGGTGTGCGCTTTAAATGCGCGACATCAACTACCAAAAAAAAAAAATAAAATAAAAGAAACAAAAAAATTGTAGGCCCAACTGTGTACAGAGAGTATTATCCAAATCTCTGGCTATGCTTAATATGATGGGCACGTAAAGCCCACTGCGATCCAGGCAAACGGTTAGGTCGTTAAAGCCGACTCGACTCGACTCAACTCGACTCGACTCGAGTTATTTGTTTATTTGTCTCTCTTTTGATAATTTCCATTTTGGCTTTCAGGCGAATCAATCAACAAATAAAGAAGAAGAAGAACAACAACAACAACAATTGTACACCCAACTGCACATTCTGATCCGAAAGATAAAGCTGTCATTGACAGGTGCATAAATCAAGCGAAGTTTCTTTTTCACTTTATTTATATATATATATATATATTTTTTTTTTAAAGTAAACAAATTAAAAATCGCACGAAATTTCATTAAAGTTGTGCGCAAGCGAGAAAATCAATAGGAAAATAATATATATATATATATATATATATATATATATATGGCTAGCTCACGGAAAATTGTAATCCTGCTGCTCTTACAGCTCTTGCCATTTGCCACTTGCCACATGCCGCATGCCACATGCCGCATGTTGCATGCACATCACGTGCCGCGAGACTTTGGCAAAGTTCCCAGCAAATATCCCATCGAAGAAGTTTTGTGTACATTTTAGCACATATTTTGAGTCGCTACTTCACAGCCGATATGCTAGCGGAATATCCATTATATACGTACATATATACATATACATATATATATATATTTACACATATATCTTATGGCTTCCTTTGAACTGCAGTTACATAAGCCAAAAGCTGTACATAAAGAGTTTCACACCTTTGAGGTGTGTTCACCTATTCCCTATTATAATCAAAGTGTCATAAACTAGAGAAAACAGTTATCGAAGGGAGTGCTGAACTTTAAATACCCTGGCAAATAAAACAAGTCTGATGGTCAACAATTGCTGCCATAGTTAAAAGTGAATCTTTATTAATAATATTTTACTGATTTTATTGAAGTATATTTGCCTTATTTTTTAGCCAATTCATCTTGATAATCTTTCCACATAATAAACTATTTCATACAAAAACTAAAAGGATAAAAAATTTTTTATATTAAAATTGTTTTTTTGAAATTGATTAAAAGTTTAAAATAAAATAATGTAAATACTTAAAAATATTTAAAATATTATATTATATTTATTTTTATTTTTTTAAGGGAATGAATAAAGAAAAAGATTATTCTACTTAATTATCTATGTAAGTAAGTAAGTATCTATGAGTTACTTTTAACCCCCTTTCCTACTTTAATTGACTAAAAGACTTTTTTAAAAGTATCTATGAGATACTTTTAGCCGCCCTCTTGCTTTAATTGTCCAATAATATATTGTAAATGTATCTACGAGATACTTTTAACCCATCCTCTTACTTTAGTTGGCCAAAAGAATATTTTAAATGTATCTATTAGATACTTTAAACCTATCCTCTTAATTTAATTGACCAAAATAATATTAAAAATGTATCTATGAGATACTTTTAGCTCATCCTCTAACTTAAGTTGTAAAATGTATCTGTAAGATACTTTTAGCTCATCCTCTTACTTTATATTAAAAAAATTTTTAATGTATTTATGGATACTTTTAACCTATCCTTTCACTTTAATTGCCGAAAAGAAAGTATAAAATGTATCTATGAGATACTTTTAGCCCCCTCTCTTACTTTGATTGCCCAACAGAATGTTTTAAATGTATCTATGAGATATTTTTAAGCTATCCTTTTACTTTAATTACCGAAAAGAAAGTATAAAATGTATCTATGAGATACTTTTAGCATTCCCCCCCCCCCCCCTCCTCATACTTTAATTGCCCCAAACACTTGAGGGCACACAAAAAGATACGCGTCGCCGTCAGCTTGTAGTTAAATTTGAGTGGATATGATTTCGGGCTAACAATGGTTGGGGTCAGCGACGATTTGGATGCTGGGGGCAAGGCCCCCAGTTTGTGCTGTGAGGCGCAGCTGGAGGCACGCTCCAACTACATTTGCCATGTTTAGAATTAAGACTTAAAACTTAACTTAACTTAACTTAAACAGCCAAAAGCAAACCAAACCAAACCGAAAAACCAAAAACAAAAACCAACTTGTTGTTGTTGTTGTTGTTGTTGTTGTTGTTCGAATCGAGCCTCAGGCCGAATCATGTTACTCACGTTCCAAACGAGCTTTTGTCAACTTGTCCAAATGATTTTTGCACACTGTAAACAAGCCAAGACACTGGGACAACTGTGGGACAGACAGACAGAGCCTCGAGTATTGACGTTGACCCTGCACGACTGTGCGATGTCTGTCTGTGTGTGTGTGTTTGTTGTGTGTTTGTTGTGTGTGTGTGTGTGTGCCAAGGATTCTGGACCTCAGCACAAGTCGTGTGCGATTGCCGCCGTGCCAAGTAGCCCAGCAGAGAATCTGCTGCTGATTCAGAGGCAGAGCCCCAAAAGCTGCAACCCAACTTCAACTTCAGCTCCAACTCCAACTCGAGACGTTCCCCGTGGGAGTCTTTTGTTATTGTTGTTGCTGATCTTCGATTTTTCGTCGACGATATTGTCGTGTAATCACGAATTTATTTTATTGAAAATCACTTGACAGGTGGCGCCTTATTTAACTAAGTTGTCAGCAGATTGGGCAGAGCTCCCAAGTGGAGGAAGCACCAGGGGGGGGGGGGGAGGGGAAAGTGGAAGGGGAAGGGGGGCAGAAAAAAAGGGAACTTTGCATTTGGCCTGGGGCATTGTTTGTGCATATAAATGCTTTGTGGCCAAGAGATCTATGGGAATTATTTGTGGAGACAACTAAGTAAGCAACATATGATGAATACATATAAATAATAACTTACAAATAAACATACTTAAGTATAAATATAAACTTGGTAGATGTCTGATTTTAAATCTTAGCTTTGTTATCTTCTTTAATTATTTACTTTTTTTTTAATTATTGTTTGTAGTTTATTGCTATTCACAACATGACTTCTATGTGAGCTTAAGTTTAGCTGTGGGGAAAGGTCAGTTTCTTTTTAAATCTAAATTAAAGCTGTAGATTAATAATCAAATATTAAGAAAAAAATATAGTTATTTTTGTGCTTTGAGTATTAGTAGTTAATTATAATTAAATACACAATTAGTATAAAAATCAAACCATGAATACAAAAATATTTATATGTATTTATAAATATATATATTTATATATTTTTTTTTTATTTATATTTTAATAAATTACAATAAAATACAAAATTAGTATTAAAAACAAAATTCTGTATAACTTATATAAGTCTTAAACATAAAGGGAAAAAAAGAATCATAAAAGCCATAAAAGTAATTGAAGCCTGAGGCAACTTCTGTCTTCAAGCCAAGTTAATAAAGCAATTTACAAAGAAGACAAAAGATTAAACAAAGAGAATTTAGAGATTGTCTTTAAAATATATAGTTATAAATATTTACATTTTTAATAAAAATTTAAATTACAAATTGTGCTACCAGATTTAAAAGCAGTTTTTATCTTTAGCCTTTATCGTTAAATAAGTATTAATAAATAATTTAAAAAATATGTAAAAATAAATAAGTTATAAATATGTTAAATTATAATATATTAATAAATAAAATATGCCCTATAAAACTTTGTCATAGATTATGTATATACTCATTCGTTTACTTTTAGCTTCTTAATAAAGTAAAGAGAAGTTTAATGCCAAATGTAATTTTTCCATAATTTACGAAGCAGCTTTAATAATTTTAAATAAATATTATAAATATATATAAGTGAACTGAGCTGATTTCAAAGAATACTTAAGTGCTACGTTATTTGTTTATTTAGCTTAAATGTTTAATGTAACCTTAAGAAGGCATAAACATTAATTTCTTATTAAATGATTGAGAAATTGTTATTAATATATACAAATTATATCATTAGATATAACCATTTTATAATAAATATATTTTAATATAAATCAAAAATAAATATGTCATTTTTATTGCTTTTTTATAATAATAATACAAATAATTATATTAAAATAAATACAAAATAAATTTTTATTTTATTAATATATTTGTACTACTTTATTTTAAAATTATTTTCTTGATGTAATTAATTAGTTAAAATTGTGTAAAATAAATTGAATATTAAAACAAGTTAAGTTATTTTATATAAATTCGAATCTAACAATATATAATAATAAATAATAATAATAAATAATAATAATAAATAAAAAACAATAAATATATATTAGTTAATTATTAATTATTAGGTATTTTCTTTACTTCTTTATTATAAACAAAACCCGAATTTATTTATTTTATTTATTCCAAGAACTTAATTTTTTATATTTGTAAGCTTAGCTCTTGTAAAAATGCGGTAAACATTTTTGCCTGGCAATAAAAACAAAACTCCTTTGTTGCCCCAACACACACACACACACACACACACACACACAGAGAGGGTCTCAGTGTTGAGTAAGTGAAAGATTTAAGCAGCAACTATTTTATTAAGATATTGAACAATTGAACGCAGTTGTTGCTGCTGCCATTAAATATACTTATATCAATGCAATTCGCAACAAAACAAAGGTAAGCAATAATAAAAAAACAAAGAGAAAAAAAAAACAACCGCAATCGCACAAATGACTCCCCAGTAGGTTTGTTGTTGTTGTTGTTGTTGTTGAAATCTCCAGAGGATGCCGCCGCCAGTGAAGACAGGCTACCTGCGAGAGCAGCGCCAAGGAGATGAGAACAGAGGCGGAGGGGGGAGGGGGGGGCAAAGGAGAAGGGAGAGAAGCTGTGAGAAGCTGCGAAGGCGATTAAGCTGATGTTGTTGTTGTTGTTGTTGTTGTTTGTATGGCCATAAACATGTGGCAAGTGTTGTTGTTCTTTCTGCTGCCGCTTGTTGTCGGAAGAGTGTCTGCCGATTTGTGCAACACTTTGATGCCAAACGCAAAAACAATAAACAAAGCCGAGTCGACTGTGTGTGCGAGTGTGTGCGAGTGTGCGAGTGTGTGTGTGTGTGTGTGGATGCTGGTCGACGCAGCGGGGCCTGGCCCGGCCCGGCTCGATTGCTCTCCGAGGCTCCGTTGGCTGCGCTCACTTGGGGGCAACAACGAGAAGAAGCGAAAAGCAAAAAAAAAAAAAAAACAACAGCAAAAAAAAAAACAAAACCTGCTCCACCACCATTTGCAGCGTGCAATGTGCAGTTGGGAGCTGGATGACGATGACGATGATGATGATGATGCTGACGAGGTTGATGATGATGATGATGATGATGTTGAGCAGAGGCAGCCAACCAAACATGAGCGAGCCGGAGCGAGCACAGCGACCATGTTTCCTGATGCGAGGCGATAGTTTATCGCCAATTTTCGTGCCGTGCAGAGGTGAACGCGGACCAAAAACGTGTGCGAAAGGCCCCCAAAGAGCCAAAAGCGGACATCGAGCTGAACCAAAATACAACAGAAAAAAAAATAAAATATATATATATATAAGGAATAGTATATATATAAAGCCGAAGCAGTTGCCAGCTGAGAGCTGGTCTTTTACTATTTAAGGGGCATCCTGCGTCCTGGGCCCGGCCAGGACAAGCCGTCGGCACACGCGAACACTTTTGTTGTCATTCACTGCGATTTACTGCAACTGTGTGTGTGTTTTGTTTCTGTGTGTGTGTGTGTGTCTGTGTGTGTGTGCGAATTCGCCGTCGCTGTGTTGTTCGTCGTCCTTGCGGCCATGCGCGTTAACGGTAAATAATGGCCGCCATCTTGGCGTGCCCTCCCCCCCGCTCGACCCGTCAAAAAGTGCGACATCCAAATCAAAGATAAATAAAACCAAATAGATAACATATATATACTATATATATACTATATATACTATATATACAACTACTATATATATATATATACATATACATATATAAGCAGCAGTTGTTTTTGTGTGCTTGCGCCAACATGGAGCACCATGGCAGCGGATTTGTGGCCTCGCCCTGGGCGGCGGTTCTCGGCCACCATTCGATGGCCTCCGACGCGGGCTTTGCGGCTGCAGCGGCTGCGGCGCATGTCCAGAACGTCGCCGCCGCCGCTCATCACACGCACTCCCATTCCCATTCCCATTCCCACTCGCATTCCCACTCGCATTCCCATTCGCATTCGCATCCGCATCCAATGCATCATCATCATCACACGCATCCGCATTCGCATCCGCATCCGCATCACCATCATCATCTGGCCGCAGCGGCAGCAGCGGGCGGCGGCATGCCAATGGATTTGCATGTGCCCCAAGGATTTCCATACTATAGGTAAATATAGCACCGAACATTTCACACAAAGGATAATCTATATACATATATGAACATATTCACACACATAGATATATGTTGTATATAAAGTGAAGAGTATACAGGAATATATATTTATTATATGGATTAAAGGTTGCATATAGGAAGATACAGATACATATACAAATATATATGCAGTTAAGGTATAGGGTAAGATACAGATACAAATGCAGTTCAAGTGGGGATAATATACATATAATAAGATAAGATACAAATAAAAATAAATACCTATATATAAAGATGCGATTACATTACAGTTAAAATATAAAGTATAGATACAAAGATACATAGGTGATGTTGATGAAGAGGGTAAAGATACAAAGATACAGATACTTACGCAGGTGAAGTAGGATTAATATTTACTAAAATAAAATTTTAAAAAATTTATATAATAAATATATAATAATATAAATAATATATACCAAAAGATACAAAAGATATAGATGTAAAGATACACTTAAATATCCGATTAAAGTAGAGAATATAGATACAATATTATAGATAAATTTACACTTTAAATATAGAGTATATAAAGGATACAGATACATAGTTGACTTACAGGGTAAAGATACAAATATACAAACACATACAATAAAAGATAATAGATATCAGAATATACATAAAAAAAGATACAGATACAAGTGCAATTAACTATACTTTATATAGATACTAAAATACAGACACTTATGCAATTAAAATAAAGGGTATTTACACATATTCAAAGGTACGAAAAAGAATTAATATTCAGCCAAAAGATACAAAAAATATAGGTACAAAGATACAGATACTTCTTCAGTTCGAATATAGAGTATAGGTACAAAAGATACAAATACAGATAGTTAAACAGCTGAAGTGCAATCTTTTGATTCAAAGATACAAATGCATATATGCAAAAATACGAAAGATACAGATACATTTCCGATTGGAGTTTAGAGTAGAGTCGTAAAGATACAAATACAAATATTAAGTATAGATACATAGAAAAAAAGATATACATATATATATATACATTAAGTTTATATATATATTATATATTTAAAAGATACAAAAAATATATATGTAAAGATTAAAGAGTATTTATTGAATGCAGATACTTTTGCTGATATCTGTATATGATGAGTCTAGAGTATATATTCTAAAGATACATTTACAAATGCATTTAATGTTACTAAGATACAAAAATATATATGTAAAAATGAAAGAGTATAATATATGTTTATAAATGTACAGAGCTTAATTACAAGAGTAACAGATGCAGATACATATAGAGTATGGATACAAAGATACTATATAGATAAATAAATATATATAAAAGTTAGTATCTAGATACTTACACCCATATAGGTGTATATATATATATATATCTTCATCTTTATATATATATATATATATGTATATTTGGATTAGGGCTTATAGATACACCAAATACCCAAGGTATTTAAAACATAGTTTGTATCTGAAAGATATAGTTACACCTGCATATAAGTAATAGAGTAAACGCCACAAATACAAATACATGCCTGTAACTACACACACACTAAACAAAGGTGCAACTCAGGTGACTCTCTCTATGTGTGTGTGTGTGTGTGTGTGTGTGTTTTTGTCGCCTGGCTTTTGTTTTGTGGGCGTTGCCATATTCAAATTATCCTGCCAATGACGCCGCACCGCAGGAAACTCCCCACAGAATGCACATAGGAAACGATGCCACTTAATGCTTTTTATATACTATATATATATAAGTATGTATTTAATATACCCCCACTTGGGGATCCCCCACCCTGAAGAGTGAGTGAGATGGCGAACAAATGAGCGCAAATTGCAAAACTGATTGGCAAATAATTGATGCTACATAAATTATGAGCTGGCACATTATATAAATGACAGCTATCCCCATTGGAAATAAGACATTACATTGAATGGGTGACAATCGAGTGGAGAGGGAACTCAAGTTGTCAATTACAGATATTATATACATTGATATATATATATATATATATATATATATTTATAGGACTTATAATTCGCAAGGCAGATCTTTGATTAATGCGCGTTTTTAATTGGGGTTCGAATTCAAGATTTAATAAATAAATGGAAGTCATATATTAGTACATATATTTTTAAATTAATTTAAATTATAAATTAAACTTTTAATAAATTAATAAATTTAATCTACATTTAATCTGTTCTGCAAATTTTATTCAAAGGAAGTTTAAGTTATTGAAAGAATTCATTAAATTCCAATTAAGTTCCATGAACTTAAACTTGACAATATGATCATTCTTAATGGAAGTAGATTGAGAGTCTAATTAATATAAACTTTTCATATTTTTTATTTATTATTATTATTATTTTATATAATTCATGTGACAATTAATAATAATAATAATAATAATAATACATTAAAGTTAATTAAACCATTTAATCCTTAGTACATTCAAAAAGATATGAAAGTTGTGCTTAAAACTAAAATATAGAGAATGGGAATTTTTAAGAAAAATCTTGATTAATTGAAAAACTATAATAACAACTTATATTTAAAGCAAACTTTTTTTATATTTCATCAATGCGTATTTATTATACGCTGTAGACTTGTATTTATAAGGTTAAGGAATGGGATTAAAGGGTAGAATTATTATGGATTAAAAATATTAATAATAAGTTTTATTTAAATATATATTTTATAGCTGTTCAAAAAGAATTAATAGTTAAGCTAACAACTGATAAATAGATATTTTTTTAAAGCGAAATTTCTTTGCCTGAGCTAACTTAATTATGCCAAGTTTTTTTATATTGAAGGAAAAAGAAACACAGATCGAAAATGGATTATTCTAAGAAGTGAATGTTAAGCAACTATTTACAGAGTATCTGACAGTCTAAAGCAAGCTTAAATAAACGTTTTCTAGTCATTCAATCACTTTTGTCTAACTGAAAGTCGATCAATTCTCCACTTAACAAATCATTTTAATGAACTGCCGAGTGATTTTTTCTCTCCTCCTCCTCTGCTGATTAGGCCCAACTTAGTTGGCATTCGTGACTCTCGACAAACGATAAACGTTTCGGAGTTGGCAACCGCCCAATTTGCGCAATTTGCCGAACTCCCCTCGAAAAAGGGGAGTTTAATTTACAAAAAAAAAAAGAAAAGCATAACCAAAATAATGAATTTTGTTTTTTTTTGTTTTTTTTTTGGAAGGAGTTCCCCCGATCGAGTCCGTTACAGAGGTGCCAACAAGGCCGAAACTTGTAATTAAACTAATTGAATTTACGTGACAATAACACTTTCCGACTTTCCAGGGGTGCTGGCAAAAAGGGGGCAGGGGGGGCTGAGTGAGCGATTGTCACGAGATGATAAAGAAAAACAAAAAAGCAAAAAACGAGAGGCTCCGTTTGGAGCTGCTTTCGTCTGGTTGACTTGGTTCGAGTTCTGGTAATGCATGGTTATTTTCAATATCGAAAAATGAAATCGGCATCAAAGAACATTTCGCCGCAGGAGCGAGAGAGAGTGAGAGGGAGAGGGAGAGAGAGAGAGAGAGGGGAAAGGGGGAACAGTCGGGGTATCCTCGCAGACATTCCCACAACAATATGGCGATGGCGATGTAATTCATGAACTGTGATTGGTGGCGGAGTCCATTAACGTCAGTCAGGGCCAAAAAAAAAAAAAATATAAAAAAAAATATGTTGGCTTAGCCAGACTGTGGCTACCAGTCCGAAAGAGCTGGACGGGCCAAGACTTCGTCTCAGTCTGAGTCTGAGTCTGAGTCTGAGTCGCAGTCTTCGTTCCAAACACAATCAGCGTCTATCAGCATTTTTCAATTATATCGGAATAGCGTTATCCGTGGCCGGATCGCGTCAGAACGCATAATTACTATAATCACCTGAGTTATTACCTTGGCGAATATTGGCGAAGACATACGAAAACGGCGCACTCATATTAAAACCGGGCAGGGGTATTCAAGTCGGCGCGAGGGGCACTCACACAAATCTAAACTGTGATTGTTGTGACTCCCCTCCTTCCTCCCCTCCTCTTTACTCCCCTCCTCTTTCCACCCTGCTTGTTGCGGCTGCTTCATGTGAATGCCTCAATTTCATTTTGGTCTTCATATTTTTTCCCATTATTTTTATTATTCTTTTTTTTCTTCTCTTAGCCGCTTTTTATTTTAGTTTTGTTTCTTCTTCAATTCGTTCAAAAGCATTACACTTGGCGAAAATGCTGGGTCCCCTTATATATATATATATATATATATATAGATATATATAGATATGTATGTTCTAACTGGAAAATTGCTGCTACGTTTGTTTTTCATTAAAGCCGAGCTTTTCCCGTGGCGGCCGCACGAACGGCATTTTCATTCCGCAAAGCGATCGTCGGCAGCGCCACGCAATTTTCCACGGCGTTGCCCCCAAAATGCTGGTCAGCATTTTTTTTTTTTTTTTTTGTTCATTTTCTTCTTCTTCGTCTTCATTGTTGTCTGTTGTTGTTGTCTTTGCGGTTTCGAGGTCGACTTGGGGTAGGGGTATTCACTGCAGCGAAAAACCATCATTTCCACAATTTATATTTCGAACGTGATTGGTGGACTTTTGCACACTCAGCAAGAGGGAAAGGGGTGAGGGGGCAAGGGGGAGGGGGGAAAAAGGGGGGCAATGCAGCCATTAAGAAATTGCAGTAAAGCATAAAGAGCAAAATGAAACTGAACAACAACAACAACAACAACAGCTCAACGCGAGAAAATGAAATAAAATGCAGCAGATTATGATTGCGATTATGTTGGAAGCTCGCGAAATGAACTCCAGCTCAAAAGAGTTGGAGAGGAGGGGGGGTGGGGGGAATTCTGAAATGGGAATGGGAACATATGGGAACGGGCTTGGAGCTCATATGCCGTGATTTGACCCCACGGCCAGCGTGGCCAATCGATTTGTGTGGCGAATTAAAAACATATTCTTTTTTTTTTTATTTTTGTAATTATCCCTTGGCAGCTAGAAAATGTATATGGAAAATAAACGGGGGCTTGTTATGAGAAATTTGTTAAATTTAAAACTTGAAAATTAAATAATAATTACACAAAATATAGCAAAAATAAAAGCATTAATCATAATACACTAAATGAATAAATAAATATAAAATATATAAAAATAAATAAATACATACAATAATAAGAGAGAGAGCTTTAGATAAAAAATAAAAAGTTCTTAAGGTGTTGTAAGTAAGGCTATAATTTATTAATAATTTATTTATACATATATATATTTTATATGTATTAGGGGCTTATATTTAAACTGAGTTGGATTTTTGAGAGGGTGTCTGATGCTTGAATTAAGATATAAATAAAATGCTTATTATTTGATAATAATTTATTAAAATTAATTTTAATTTTTTATTCATAATATTTGACATATCAAAATATATTAAAATAAAACGAATAAATTATTTATAACAATAAATTAAATTACAATATTAATCCAGAATCTAACCTATAAAGAACATTAAATAATGTATATGAAATTATATAATTATATGTATAATATAATATAAATATGATAAATATGAATAACTTATAATGCAAACATTTATTTGTATTACTTATGTCAAAAAATACTTTACTTTTTGATACTTAATCAGTGTTTAAGACATTTAACTATTGATTGCCTCTCAAGGGGATATTTTTTTTCATTTCATATTTAATGCAGAATTTGAATTTGAAATACGAGTTTAAATATATAACATATAAAATAAATAATAAAGTAATAATTTATTCTAAAATAAATGCAGCATATTATTAGAATATATATTTCTGCAGTTTATATTCCATGCTTTCCAAAAAACTAAATTTGGAAGACTGGAAAATCCCAGTTTTAAAAGTGTTCAGATACTCTATTTTCTAGTCTGTAAAGTAAGCCCATAAAAATTCGCATTTTTCCCTCTACTTTTGTTAGTGAAAATTGAGATTAATTTTATTGTTTCTTGCTAACTATAATTAAATCAGAGCGTGTTAGTTAAATAATAAACAATTTAATTGAAGTAAATCCTTCCCATAAAAATGTTAGAATTCTTTTGTAAATATACCAGCCTTAAAAAATGTACCTGATAGATTGTATATGAATAATATAAAAAATATTAAAAATAAAATTTCAATTAAAATAAGTTAGGCAAGGGTAAAAAAAATACAAACTAAAAGCCCAGACAAGTTAAGCTTGCCTACAAAATAGTTATATTTTACTTTTCATTCTTTAAGTTTGCTTTCTCTAAGTAAACAAATCAAATAAGATATTCACAAAAAAAATGCGCTATCAAAGAAAACCCTTTTTGGCTACCTTTTCGTACTGATTTCACCCCCTAGAACTTTTTTATTTATATCTTTGCCCTTTGCCATTTTGTGGCCCACCGATCGGTGGCTGCCAGCTCGATGCGAGGTGTTACAAAAGCCCCACCCCAAATGCATTATTGGCTACACTTGCACTCGACTCGACTCGAGTCGACTCGACTTGGCTCGACTTGGCTCAACGTGGCCCCAAGTGGAGCCCGGCCCACGTCGCATTCAATTAAATTATGTAAATGAAGCGCAACACTTTGGGCCAGGCCAACAGATTGACTTGGCCGAGGCGGCGGCGGCTTCTCCACCCACCCGGCCGAGATGAGGAGGCTGGTTCCCAGTTGCTTCAGCAAGTGGAGTAAATTACAGTCTCAGCTTCACGAGTTGTTGTTGTTGTTGTTGTTGTTGTTGTTGTTGTTGTTGTTGTTGTTGTTGTTGTTGTTGTTGCTGTTTGTGTTGCATTTGCCGCGGCTGCCGTTGCTTGATGAGCTTGATGTTCACACAGCCGCCAGGCATAAAGCTATTACACGGCACACACACACACACACACACACACTAACACACACACATACAGTCTTATGGCTGATGTCCTTGCTGCCGGCAAATTCAAAGTGAGCCAACAATTTCATCAACGCCAAGCGTTGAAGGCGATTTTCTTGCGTCTTCTTCTTTTTCTTCTCGTTGTTGTTGTTGTTGTTGTTGTTGTTTTCTTCGGGGGCAACGCGTAAAATTAATTGAAATTCATGCCGTGTTACAATAACAATGATTAAACGGCACACACATGCGCCACACAATGCCACTGCCAGGGCTGGCCCTTTTAAAAGCCAACCTCCCCCCGCCCTCCCCCTGCCCCACTTGGCCACCTTTTTAGCCCTTCCTTGTCGCAGTTGTTTTTTTTCTAACTGCAACTGCATTGGGCCCAAAGTGCAAAAGTACAAATCCCTGTTTGGAATAACAAAATGTTCGACTTGTGATTAGCGCTGATTCATAAATCGATGCGAAAAGAGAAACAGAGAGAGAGTGCGAAAGAGAGAGAGAGAGAGAGAGAGAGAGAGAGAGACTGCCTCCTCTGGATTTTTGCCCTGTGCGTTAAAATAATTGAGATGAATTTAAAGAGAGAAATCAAACCAAATGTGAAATCAGTGGAAATCGATATGATTTTTTGGGAAAATATATACATATAATACAATATTGACAAATTGACATATTTAAAACAAATTGACATACATAAAAAAAAAGCTTGCTTAGACACTAAATTAATAGCTTAAGCCCAATTTAAACTCCATTGTATTCCAAATTTCACGAATATTTTATTTTTACAGATTCTTTAATAATGTATTAAATTTTTTTTATATTTCATCATCAAACTTACCCAAATAATAATAATAAATAGTAGAAAAATTACATACAAATATATATATATATATATATATATATATATAAATATGAATAATATATATAAATATAAAATATATATAAATATAATATATATATAAAATATAATAACCCAAGAGTTTTTTTTTTTGATTTCCTGGAATTCTTCTTAAATACTCATTTTAGGTTTTGGTCTTAGATTTTATTTAAATTATGATTTTGAGAAGTATTATATTATTATAAATATTCTTTTTTAATAACTTATTTTATATTTATATATTTTATTTGAATTTATATTATAGTAATTGTTATAATTATATTAGATATTATATCTAATTATTACATCTAAGTACCATACCTAATTATTATTTTATAATTAATTATTAATTACATCAGATCCAAAACTATTCGAACATTTTTTTGACATTTTTAACAATATATATTTTTTTGCAAGGCAGCCAAATAAAAAATAAAAATAAATGTACAATTTTTAAATATTCTGAATGATTTAAGCGTTTATTATCTTATTCTACATTTTATTTATTATCGTTAAAAATCGCTGAGTAAACTGTTTGTTATAATAACGGAATACAAAAAATTTCCTTTATAGATTTAGAGATTTCATAATAATTTAATATGAAAGCTGAAAAACAAATTCATAAAAAAATAGGCTAATTAAAATTGCTATTAATAAAAATGGCATTATAAAATATCAAGTTATAAGAAAGTGGGTAAAGATAAAAAATAAATAAATAAACATTGAGATACTTATAAAATGCACTATCTGTAAATTATTTAAATATTAAGAATATAATTTACTGCTTCTTCCTGACAGACTTTTAGACCATCAAAAATTGCCTTTAAAATAAAGTGTGAATGTTTGGAAATGTATTTTATCTATATGGTAATAAACATAGGGTAATCAGAAACTTATGAAAACCTTTTTTATATACATCCTACATGTATATCAACTAGCTAAGCAATTAAGTTATCTTATCGGATTCTGGCTCAAAATAATTGTGTAATCAGTTTGGTTTGCCCTCAAGTTAGGGTATATTCAAGTGCAGCTTGAGTTGTGGGCAGAGCTTTACGCTTTTCGCTTTTCGCAAAACTTTGCCAACTTATAAATATGTATGAGAAGTTTCGAAATTGTTGGAATCCCTGCCGACAAGAAGCAGCAACAAACAAAAACAAGCACAGAGTGCAACAACAACAACAACAACAACAACAAGAAACAACAACAACACACAAGGTCGGTGAGAAGACAGGCGGCGATCGGTCGATGATCGTTGGAGTCGATCAGTCGATCAGTCGATCAGTCGAACAGTTCGTCAGTCAAACTTCAAAAACGCAGCCAGCAACGACAGCCAGACGAATGTTACCAGGGGCGTAGGGTTCGAGGGGGGGTCGGAGGGGAGTGTCAGGGCAACGCTGCAGGAAGAGGCAAAAGGCAATCATTGATCAGCGGAATTTAGAGCGAAAATTTGATATTAAGGCCAAGAAATCGAAGCGAAACAAAAAATTACTTTAAAGAGGAAGCAAAAAAAACAAAAAAAAAAAGACAGCGCAAAAAAAAATTGTTAAAATAAAATTAAGCAGAAATAAAACGCCCCAAATGTGAGACGAAGCCACCACTTTGGGCCCAGTCGAAACTAAGCCGGGCCCGGCCAGCGAAACCGCCAAAACCAACGCACCAACAAATAATTGTTTCGCGGCTACCGCAAAGTGAATTGGCCACAAAACTAAATCGGCGACATCCCATTTTTATTTATTTTGTTTTCTTCTTTTGCTTTTGGCCACAATCAGGGGGGGGGGGGGGGGGGGGGGGGGGGGGGGGGGGGGGGGGGGGGGGGGGGGGGGGGGGGGGGGGGGGGGGGGGGCGTCTGTCAACAGGGGCGCGTGTGCGATCAGTGTCCGACCGCAAATCGCTTTGGGCGCCTTGACAGCATCATTCAAAAGTAAATGCGACACACAACGCACAGTGGGGCAAAAGCGATGCAAAATAATACCAAGTAAAAGCAAAACTTTGTGGAAGAAAAAGTTGAAGTAACTAAAACAAATTTATATATTGTTAAAGCGATAAATATATCACTAATATATATGCATAAGCATTTATAAATATCTCGACTCTTAAAATAGATCTGTTTATCTTTAGTTTAAAGCAAGGGCAAGTTAACAAAGTGTACTTAATATGTTGACCAAGAGTGTATATCAGCTATATATATATAAGTAATCAATTTATCTATGATTTTGTATCTATTCTCTATAACAACATTTATAAGAAATATGTTGTTAATATGACTATCATTTTATAGCTAGTTTTTTTTAATTATTATTTGTGTGTTTATTTCTTTTAAAATAAATACATATAAAATAGTAAAATTGAAGGAAATATAGCAAATAAAAATATATATATATACTTCTTAAACCATTCACTATTTTTATAAATTAAATACCTAAATAATAATTATTAAGTTTTTTAAAATTAAAATTATCCCTTAAATCTGCCATTCCTAAAGTAATTAAGATTGGAATATTTTCTATTTAAAACACCAAACATTTTATTAAAAGAAATATAAAAAAAATGGTACTTTTTTATTTAAATTATGTACATATGTGAATTTAATAATATTTAAAAATTCCATTCAGGCACAGCAAATTTATAAAGCAACCATTAAAAAATCTTAAAAATTAATTTAAATTTTTTAAGTTTTTTTATTAAATTTTCTTGAACAAAAGAAAGGTTAAAGATTATTTTACACAGCTTTAAATTATAAATAAAATAAATATTTTATTAGCAGAATTAAGTTCACAGAAGCTATTCATTTTATTTAAATAAAAATACAGAGAATTAATTTCTAAGCGGAAACTTTGTTAGAAAAGATTGTTTTGTGATAGAATAGAATAGTAGAATAGAATAGATAATAGATATCAGTTATAGTGTATAAAATATTGCAATAAAATAACTGAAATGCCAAAGATAATCAATTTATATTTATATAAATTAATATATAATAGTATAATATATTATTTTTAATAAACAATATAGTATTATTATAAGCCTAGTTTTTATATTTAAAACACAAACTATCTCTTAAAATTTCTCTTTATGGCCACGTAAAATTTGCTCCCTTTAGGAATTTTATCCCTACCCAAATTCTGTTCACTTTCTTGCTAATACTTTGTGTCAACTGTTGTCTCCAAGTTGAAGTTCAACTGCCTCGAATTGCATTTTAATAATGAGCAAACATTTTCAGTAATCACCTTTTGGCCATCTTCCAGTTCGTAAAAGGACAGCCCATAATAACTGCAGATGGGGGCGTTGGCTCCTTAACAGAAGGAGGAGGGGGGGAAGAGGGTGAAAATGTGCGTCTGTGCAGTTAATTGGACGCACATTTCGTAGCCTAGTTAAATGTGGAGATTACACACCTTATTATTATGAAATATGTTCCATAATTATGGCCGTGGCTGAGACTTTCTGAGTCTGGGACAACCTCTTAATAGTCACTTGCGTGGCCTTATGTAATTTTAACTGCCTAACCGGGTATAGCCCTTGTTTCCACTCCCCTCTCCCCTTCCCCTCCTCCCCTCCACCTTCCTCTGGCAGTTCCCAATCTTTGCCTTGCAGTTTGAGGCCATATATTGACAATGCGGCGTCTCTGGCGACAACGTCGCGACGTCGTCGCAAAAGAGCTGTCGATGAAGACGGCAACATTCCCCCCCCCCCCCCCCTTCCCCTCTCCCTCTCCCCTTCTGCGGGGAGACTCCTCATCGATACGAGGCATTCGTCTTCGATCTGTGGAGCTGTGGCTCCTGTTTACCTCATGCCAATTTATTTATGGTGCGGTACAAGTTTTTACGCACTCAAGTGCTCTGAGACTAATTGGGCACGAAACGCAATCAAAGTGACGACGACGACGACAGACACAACTCTGGACAGGACCACGGACCACGGACCACGGACCACAAACCAAAAGCAAAAGCCTTTTCGACGCGTATCGCGAATCGATCAGTTGAACTTTATAACGCTCTGATGAGGCTTTGATTTGTGGCCCAGACCAGCGTCTTGGCCTCCTCGTAGTTGTGGCAAAATAGTTGGGCCATGTTCTACACAATTATCTGTTATTATCAGAGTTTTCAGTGCTCGTCTTTTTTCTTTTTTCTCTTCTTGTCTTTTTTTTTGTTGTTCATTGCAACAATGACATCTCAACCTGCCGCCGCCCCCTTTCAGCGTTTAGGCCAATTCTTAAAAATAGCTGCCTCTGGAGATGCAATTGCAGCCCAGCCCCATTCCATTCCAAGCCATTCCATTCCTAGCCACAGTCGGAGCGATCTCTCCTCCTGTCCTGTCCTGTCCTGTCCTGTCCTGTCCTGTCTGGTCCTGGCCTGTCCTGTTGAGGGAGAACACGTGTCTCCAGGCGCGCGTGGTAAAGGCCACAAGAGATGACATCGTTTGACATCGATGAAAATGTTTTTAAACAGGGCCAAGAGGTGGAGGAAAGAGGGCAGAAGAGGAAGAAGGGAATGGAACTGAAGCTAACTAACCCTTTTATGTTGCATTTAATAATAAAAGAGCTTCAGATTTTAGTTATGATTTATTTAAAGAACAAGTTTAAAAGAGTTAATATTATAAACTTATCTTTTATCTTATTTTATAAGCAGCAAATAATAAATAAATACATAAAAGTAAAACAGAACAAGTTTTCAAAAAGAATAGACCAATAGAGTAATCATATTAATTGTTGCAATAAATAATATAAAAACATATAAATAACAAATAAATAAATCTATATAAAATAAATCAAAAATCAACCAAATAAAATATAAATAAATAAATCTATATAAAATAAATCAAAAATCAACTAAAAAAAAATCGTAACGTTTTTAAAAAAGTCCTACAACTTTTAAAAATAGATTGTTTAGTAAAATTTTCTTTACATATAAATAACAAATGTTTTGAATATAAAACTTATGATATGGAATATCTTTTGCTATATATAGTTAGGAATAATATACAAAATTAAAAAATTTTAAAAGACAAAAAAAACTTTAAGCATATTTTATTAAATACCTATAAATATTTTTTTAAATTTAACTAACATAAAAAATATAAAGTTATAATTAAAAAAAAAGTTGTATTGCAAATATTTTTTTTATACAAGAGATGTTTAAGCTTGTCTTCCGTTTATATAAAAACAAATATTATTTTTTAAATAAATGGTTTAAATGATCCCAGTTATATTCAACACTTTTAAATACTTTAAATATTGCCACATTTTATTTATATTTTTTTTAACCCATTCTAATCCACTTCTTGATACAAATCCAAATTTATTTGATTTATTAAGCTTCTTCTATGGAAGTAATAAAGGAAACATTTATTATTGTTTCGTCAATAATTGCTGCTGAAAGGAGTTTAGACTGATATTATTTTTTTTTTGGCAAGTGCTTCCGCTTTGCTTTGTATTTGTTGTATTTGGCCAATGAGATAGAAGTTTGCTGGTCGAAAGGCATTTGGCAATAATTGTTTCTGCTTATAAAACTGTTGACCTACGCGATTGATGAACTCGCCTAAAATTGGTTAAACTTATGAATATTATTACAATTTGGATAATTGCCCTGGCGCGTCGAGGATCGAACCCAAAAAAAAATTAAAAAAAAAACAAAAAAAAACAAGGGAAGGAAAAAAAACGATCGCGAAATTCGCGAAAACGGCAAACGGGACAAGTTAAAAGGCGACTTTTGGACTCGATGATTTACGAGCAGCCAAAGGAGTGCAAGGACAGAAGGGCAACGGAGTAGAGATGGGGAGGGGGGCTTAAGTTGGGAATCAATAAATTTTATTTGCTGGCTCCGCGCTGCACTTGATTATAAAGTTGGAGCTGATAATGCTCAGATCCGAGTGCAATTTGCCGCTGATTGTTGTTTATTAGACGCTCTCGATTTCCTGTTGACCTTGTCGAAATAAAGTTTAAACAAAAGTGGAAGAGAGAGAGAGAGAGAGTTTTTACTGATATATTTATCTTTGTTTGCTTTTTACAGATATCGGGAGGATGCTCTTTGCTGGGGCGACAGGTGAGTTTTCTGCCAAGATAGCCGACACATTTATCGGCTAATTTAATTTATTTGGAAAATGTCAACTTTTTCCCAACGGCTAATCGAATATTCAACAGCCAGCGAGCTAAATGCGTTTTCCGCTCCCTCTTTGCAGAAAGTCCATGGAGGAGATTGGAGCTGCACAGTCCTCGGTGAATGCGCGGTAAGTGTTAATGTTACCGTAAACGATTCAGCCAGTCTCTCTCTCTCTCTCTATCTGCCTCATGCCCCTGCCACATGCCCCCCCCCCCCCTCCACCCCTTTGGCCAGCGCCACTTGGCGACGCATTTGTTAGCATAAAATTATTGAATGCCAACCGAAGACGTCGCCAACGTCGCCGCCAGACGTCAAAGGCGCATGTCGCATCTATGAGATACTTCAACTACAACTTCAACTCAGACTCAGACTCAGACTGAAACTCACATTCGTATTCGCATTCGCATTTGTTGTTGCATTTGTTGTTGTTGTTTTTGTTGCTGAGGCTTAACAGAAACCGTTGCTGTCAACATTAATGCGCTGATCTAACTGCAGGTTAACTAAGCTTTGTGGCTCACCTTGTGGCTAAATAAATAATATAAAATAAAATAAAAAAATAAATAAAAAATAAAATAAAATAAAATAAAAAAAATAAAATAAATATATAATGTTTTTAGCATAAAAGAGAAACTTTAAAATATCAAAAAAAACTAACTTAAAATAGATATGAAATTAGAAATTAAACATAAATATTTAATACAAAATAACTAAGCAAAAAGCCAAAGTAATTCAGCTTTATTTATTTATACATTTATTTTCTCCACACAAATAAATCATTATTCAATTTGGACACCAAATAATAGTAAAAAACCAAATTAAACATCAAATAACTTAATTAAAAAATCAATTAATATATCGTTACAATAATAAAATAGACAAATATGGTATTTTTAGCCAGAGATTAGGGCTTAAATAGCAGCTCGGAAAACAAAGAACTTAAATTTAAATATTAACTCCAAACTAAAAGCATATTAAAGAAAAGCAAAAATAGGGTTCAAAGCAGTTAATAAATCACAAATTAAAATAAAATAAAATGAACATTAATAAACAGAACTAAAGAATACATAGATAATAATAAAATAATATAAATAATATTAAACAGAACAATTTAAGTCTACTTGGTCAGTTATTAAAATTAAAGAATATTAATAAATTTTAAACCTAATAAAATTCACACATTGGTTTTAAAATATACGAGAGATATAGATAATATAAAAAAATAAAAATATAATTTAAAAAACACGTTTGACCTCTAGTGTAAACAAAAAATAAAATTAATAAAAATTAGTTATTGTTATTATTATTTTAGTTAAAGGAAAACTTTCGCACTAAAAAAATAATATAACAAATTAATATAAAATATAATAGAAAATGGTTTCAATTTACATATATTAAATATATTTTCTGTTTAACTTCTAAACGTTTTATTCGGGAAAAATCTAAATTTAAAGAAAGATAAATTATTATGATAAGTAATAAAAGAATATTTATTACAATCAATATCAATTTAAAATCACAAAAAATATATATTTTATATTAGTATATTTTATATATATATATTCTTATTTTTATATTATTATGAAAGCTAACTAAAAGCAAACTAAAAATCCTTTGTATTTTTGCTGTTAACAAAGTGTTTATTTTTACCAATTAATTTGTTGCTATTTAAACAATTCTATGTAGAAAATCACTTAATTACTTAATTACTTATTTATATCAGATGATACTTATCTTTAATTACATATTTATATTAGATTATATAGAACTTATTTGTTTAATTTATTTATTCACTTATTTATTTATTTAACTATTTAGTAATATATTTATTTATTTTAAAGCAGATTGAATTCCAAACTAAAATATATTTGAGACTAAACAAAAATAATATTTAAATTGCCTTGTTGGGTATATAAGTTAGTTTTAAGTCATAAAATCTGACAACTTTTATTTGATTTTATATTTATAATAATACTGATATTTTTTCCACAAATGTTAATCCCAACTGACTTTTGTTAGCCACCTTATTTCTGCCTGGTCTAAAGCAGTGTATTATAAATGCGACTTGACTGCGTTACATTAATCATAGTTGCTGCTGCTGCAGTTGCTGCTGCTGTCAGTTGCTGCTGCTGCTGCTGCTGCTGCTGCTGTTTGTTGTCTGTTGTCTTGTTCTCGTTGTTATGACATTTTACATTTTTAATGGGAATTCTCACATAAAAAGTACAAATATCGGACTAATTGGATTTATCTCGGGGCTGTCGCGCGTTGTCACACTCTTTTTCTTAGTTGCCGGAAGATGTTGCACGCATCAAACGATTCCAGTTTCTAGCTGCAGCTTGTTCACAATTAGCGCGGCTCGGTGGCAAGCTGGCGGAGGCAGCTTTTGTTGCACCCCAGCCCCAGCCCCAGCCCCAGCCAATGGCATATTTCCAGCGAATCGATCGAGAACAACAACAACTTAAACATTGCATTGCTTAAATTGATTTCTGCAATTAATTTTGAACAACGCAAATGACAAACAAAAACAAAAAATAAAAAAATTACGAAAAAAAAAAAACCTACACCCAAACACACAAGTTGCCCCGCCGCCCCCTTGCCACGCCCAGCGAGTGGCATTCGTGGAATGCACTTTGCTCCCGAACACGCTTCCAGCTCGAGCCTGTCGCAGTTTCCTTTTTGCTTGCTTATTTACTGTTGTTTTTTTGCCGCTCATCCTTCGAGCTGTTCTCCTCCTCCTTTTTTGCGTGCATCTGTCACGGTCATGTCTGCGGGCTGTTGACTCTTCTGGCCAGGTTGACAGTGGCACAAAAGTGGGCTTAAACTGAACGTACAGTAAATTAAAATTATGGCAAAAAAATAATAATTGCAATATATGTATAGAAATATATATATATAAAATATAGTATATAAATATTGAATATATAAAGCTTATTTACGTAAATAATTTCATTTAAATCATATTTATTTTTTAATATACTTACACCATTATTCAAGCTTAACTATCTAAGTTAATTTGAACAACTTTAGGCATTTAAATAATATTAAATACTATTGGTATAATATAATATATGTATATTTAAAAAACGGGCTATAAATTATGTTAAATCTTTATTTGTTCAATATATTTTTTTATTTTGTATTGTATATATATTGTATGTATAAAAGTGATTTATCTAATTTATTTCTAATCTAATCTTAACAACATTCCATTTTCAAGCTTAATTTAATTTGAACAACTTTAGGCATTTAAATAATACTGAGTAATATTTGAAAATATATATCTGTATTTAAATCGCGTTAGAAATGATTCTAAAAATTTGTTTATTTTATATATTTGATATATATTATTTTATATATATTTTTTTCATTTTCATTAAAATTATATTTCATTTTATAATATATTTACAACATTTTATAAATCTTAACTACTATCTAATTTAATTTGGCCAATTTAACACATTTCAATAATATTAAGTAATATTGAAAAACTATACTATAAACATTTGTTTTTTAATATATATATATATATTAAATATATAAAATATATTGGATATATAATTTTTGTATATATATATATTTATAATATTAAATTAATCTTAATTACCTAGAATAATTTGAGCAGCTTTAGGCATGGATTGGATTCCCAGCAGAAGTATATAGAAGTTTATAGAATCTAGAGGTTTGAAGTATTTAATAACCAGAAGGAACATATTTTTTATAAGCTTAACTTAAGACTTATGCTACTAGCTTTTTTTAAATTTAAATAATAAATAATAATAAATAATTCTTTGCACAGCAATTTTGATGGGTATTTGTGAAAAAATATAAATATAAAAAGAAGAATTTTAAATGTTGCAGGAAATCTTTTAGTTTTTTAATGATTATATTCAAGGTTTTTTTTAAGAAGACTGAAAGGGTGTCCAAAACAATTTTTAATGGGGGATCTATTATTCATTTGAACACAGCTTTATCTGTAGCTCAATTTGTACTCATAATTATATTTTTATTATTTTTTTTTTTTAATTTCAAATCTAGTATTAGGTACTTAATTTAATAATATTTAAACGAGCACTGGCTGCTGAGGAATTCAACTCCATAATCATATTTAAATGAATATTAAATTATGAAAGTTATATTTTTTTTGCGTGCACTTTTTGACCACTGTGCGTTTGGGGCTCGAGCCCCGTTGTGCGCTAGTTTCAGGTGGAGCTGATGGAGCTGATGGAGCTGCTGGCGACGAGACGAGACGAGTGCGGCACAGATTCGGGAGGTGCAAGAATATTAATTATTAATTCCGATCACAAGCGCGCACTTTGTGTCGCCGCAGTTGGCTTCGACTCGGCATGCGAATTATTTGCTAAATACCAGAAAAGTGAACGACAAAACGCGCAGAGCCCCAACGAGCGAAGGGGAGGTCGGGGGCGGGGAGGGGGCGTGGCAAGTAAACAGTTCACAATTGCTGGCTACGAGTTTGATTTTAAAGCTTTCAAAGCGAATTTATGGCGAGCAAATAACAGAGTCAACGATCGCTGATCACCGATCGCTTTCAATTGATCACTCGCCACCGATCAGTTATGTCCAATATATATACATATATATGTATATTCATATACTATATAAGCTATTTATGTTGAGTTCATCAGATGTCTCTATTAATGATTTGAAAGTCAAAACGAGTTTCGGAATGCGTTGAAAAAAATGTTTTGCTTAAATTAAATAAAGATATTGCACGGCGGTATTTTAATTGGAGTTAAGTGCTTATGATTTATAATTGACAGTTAGTTCAAAATATAATTAACTGCATATTGCAGCTAATAGTTAGTGATAGAAATGGGAATATAAATGTAATTAACAGATATTATTTGGAATTGTTTTTATGATCAATTTTTAATTCAATTAAAAATAATAGATTTATAATACATTTTTGTGTATATTAACAAAAAAACTAATTGCCAAGGAATGAAGCCAATTTATCAAGTCTAAGCTCAAATTTAAATAGTAAATTAATTAATAAGCGATTAAAATTATTTTATTATTATTTTAGATTATTTTAAAGACATTTTAATTGCTTAATTTTTGATTAGATATCGATATCTATTAAAATTACAATGCAGCTCAGTCCATATTTGTAGATAAAAGATTTGTTTGCTTTCTGACCAAAAAAAATGAAAGCAGGAAATTAAAGAAATTCATAAAAATCAATCTTCCAATTGTGCAAAAACATTTTTTTATGGAATTAAAGTAAAAGCCTTTTAAGCCTTTCTAAGCAATTATTTTTATTAATATTTTATATTAATTTTTTTTATTAATTTCGAATTAGACTTAAAATCATATTTATAGTTAAAAAAAATAGTTATAAAAAAAGCTAATTAATCAGTTGTTAAAAAAAATAGAGTAAAAGCATCTTAAAGCCTTTTTAGGGCAGCAATAAAATGAAAACCCTAAATTAATTTATTGTTTTGTTGTTAAAGAAATAAAGTTAAATCATCTAAATATTTGTTTCTGTGCAGATATTAAAAGCAATATTTAGTAAAATTGACTTTCTGCATATTTATAACTTAAAACCTCCAATCAACTTATTATTCTATTTATGAATTAAAATAAAACATTTCTATTTAAAAATAAAAACATTTTTAAACATCAGATAATATTATTGAAACAAATTAAAACGCACTTTTGTGAATATTGTTAAATAATACTTCCACTACATTTATTAATTAGCTGTCTAATGATTTAAATTAAATGTAAAAAAAAAAATTCTCAATTTTAATTTATATTTCTTTAAATAAAACTTATTTGATGAGCTGTCAAATGATCTAAGTTAAATGACTGAAAATATATTCCTAATATTAATTTATATTTTTTCAAATAAAACTTCCACTAAATTTATTGATTGTCTGTCAAAGTATTAAAGTTGAAGTATTTATAATATTATGTTATTATTCCTTTAAAAAAAAAGCTTCCACTATATTTATTGACTTTTAAAGTATTACAATTAAACTATTCCCAATATTATATTTATATTCCCTCAAATAAAACTTCTACTAATTTTATTTATTACCTGTGTAAGTATTAATATTTAAGTATTAATAATAGTATTCCCAATATTATTATTGATTAGCTGTGAAAGTATTTAAATATAAGTTTTCCCATTATAATATAAATAAGAGCTCCACTAAATTTATTGATTGTCTTTTAAAGTATTACAATTGAAGTATTGATGATATAATTTATTTATTTTTATTTATATTCAAGTTAAAACCAAATCCTTAAGCAAATATCACTTCGAACCTAGGTAAATTTTTTATTTAAGCCCAGGTTAGTCTGCTTTTCCAATTGAGCCCAGCAAACAGAAGCCAAGGATCACATTTTAGTTCTAGTTCCCGTTCCAATGCTCTTTCCAGCTAAGATCCCCGAGTTGTCCAGAGGAAGCAATAAACTAAGCGCGATCGCTGATCTGTCACGATCTGTTTTTTTTTCTTGCTTTCTTTCTGTTTTTTTTTTTTTGTTTTTGTCCCGGGGGAGAAAGCAATAAAAGTGACACAGGTGATAAAATAACGCAACGAGATGATTCGTTTCTTTTTGCTTACTGCTTTCTTTATATGCCCCTCTCGCTCTCTCCCTTTCTCTCTCTGTCAGTCTGGCGCTATCAGCGTGTAGGATCTGTCAGGCGAGCGTTTTTATGGCCAGCTAACTGTTGTTGTTCCTGGGCCCTGTTACACAATCGCAGGCACAAAGCGATTCATAATTTACAAGCCACAAAACCCAAACAATTAAGCAATAAAAAAGAAAGAGAAAGAGAGTGCGTGTGTGCGAGTGAGATGGCAAATCGGAGACAGTGCAGCGCGGGAGCTGCAGCAAAGATTTTTATCGGCCTCTGCGTGCTTCCGATGAAATATGCCCCATGCTGGGGCAGCTACCACAAGATTTGTGCAACAGCCTCTGGGGCGTAATCATTTTTGATTTAACCAAGCGATGAGCTGCGAGATCTTCACTTGAAATGATTTAGTTGAAGTTCTCTCAATGGGCAGGCTGGACAGTCTGAAGGGGCAGAGAAAGGGGGGGGGGGGCGGGGGGCGTGGCATAGGTTTAGGTTTAGGTTTAGGCGCTTAAAGCAGTTACTTTTTTTTTGATTGTAATTAATCCCGACGACGACTTTTGATTAAGTGTTTTTTTCTTTAGAGATTTTATTTGTTTTTTATTTTTGACTCAATTTTAAATGGGAACTTTTTTAACTGGAACATGTAAATATAAGTATATAAGTATTTTTTTAAAATATATTTCGAACTATTTATTATAGCTGTAAACAGCTGCATTTATACTTTAAATTATACACTTATTAATATTATACTTATATACTTTAAAAGCAGCTTTTATTTATTTAAATAACTTTAAGCTGAATTTGAACTTGCTAGATAAATTCCTTTTTCCATGCTTTAACAATTAAAGTATAGTAAAGTATTTTTTTTTAATTTTTTTTTTTTTTTTTTGTATAATTATGGATTAAAGTATTTATTTTATATAGACTATAAATTAAGCAACATATAAAAAACAATTATTTTGTCTACACTTGAGCTCTTAGCATAACTTAAACAATATTTAGACTAAATTAAATAAATTTAATTTAAGTTGTTTTATAAAAAAGCAGTCTAATTTAAAAATTAAATTTTAAAAAAATAATAATGAAAAACAATTGTGCTCAATTAAATATTAGTGCCATATTTCAACATTTTAAAAATTGTTTATGAGATCCTTCCAGTCTACCAAACTTAAAACTTAATCTCTTTTTGGAAAGCCTGGAATGTAAGCAACATAAGTCTGGAATAGTCTGAATAGATTTGCATTTATTTATTTATTTTATTATTGTATATGTTGATTAACATTAACTGTGCCTTATATTATTTAACTGTGTAATATATCGATTCTTAGAATGTTTATCGAACTAATTAGTTATTACCTAAAAGTGCAACTGAAATAAGTTTAGCTTATTATATATATTAATTGTTATGTTTATTAATCAAACTGAGCCATAATTAAAATATATACATAATTTGGCATATTGTTTTTGACTTAACAAAATAATAGCTACATCGATAAATTTATCGATACATTAATGGCATTACTTTAGATAACAACAAAAACAATTCTTGTCAGCTTTTTGTCCACTTTACAAATCAAATATAAATATAAATGATCGATAAGTTTTTACTATCAAATTGATTTAAAACTAGAATTAAAAAGAAAGCTGAAGACGTTTAAAGTATTCTTCTGGTATTCAAACTTACTTATAACTAATGAAAAAGTTAATGGGATCGATAAGTTTAATGAGAGCGATAACAATGATTGATTTTATTGTTTAAATAGATGCCTTTAGCAAAAAGTTGTTTATTGTTTATTTTCGTCACAAACCAAAGCAGAAAATATCGCTGCTGTTATATATACATATATATATATATATATATATATATATTTCTGTTATCGATCAGTTGCAGTTTGTTTGTTTTTTTCGAGGCCACGTTCTTCGCTTTGTTTGTTTTGATTTGCGCTGAGGCACGTTGGCTATTTGAAATGGACGCCTCGTGTGTCCGAGAAAACGTGATGGATGCCCGCAAAGTGGCGCCTCTCTCCCTCTCTCGCTCTCTCTCTCTCGCTCTTGACCAGCCCCACTAGCCGCTTCTTCCTGTGTCTGTGCCAGGAGTATGCACAAGTGTGCGTGTGTGTGTGTGTGGCTGCTAACTGACTGATTAGAGAGACGGGCTCAGACTTGCATACGTGCCGCAGAGCGGAGCCCATTCATAAAGTCATGCAACAATTGGCAAGCTCCTGACTGGAATAAACATTGATATTGTTTATATACACACACACACATACATTTACTTATATATATATTTTGAAAAACCAAAACCAAAACAGAAGCAGCAACTGAAATCGAAATGAAAACTCAAACTGAAACTGAAGCTCCAAACGAACCGAAGCGAAGCTCCAATGTCCGCCAGGTCCATCAGCAGCCGCAGCACGCACTCGGCCGGGCACGCACCTTTATATGGCCACGTTACTCAGACGCGCAGCTCCACTTAACCAGCGAAGGGGCTCATTTGGGGGCGGTTGGGGGCGGGGGGCGTGGGGGGCGCCTCGCACGCAACATTGCACGTTTCACGTCCACGTCCACGTCCACGTCCATGGCCATTGTCCTCGAGGCAGACGCACGCATCAATTTCCGACCTACACTGGCGTCCCGGCCAATAGTCGCTGTCTGGCTGCTCGTCTGCACGTGGAAAGCGTGTGTTGTTGTTGTTGTTGTTGTTTTTTTTTTTTGGGAAAGCGGCTGCCAAGCGGAAATCGCCACGTTCACGTTCGATTTTTATGGCAATGGGCAACACCTACACACACACAGACACACACACACACATACATATCGCTTCCTCTTTGCCCCCTTTGGCACTTGGCACGTTTCCTTTTTAAAATTCACAATTGCCGTCTGCCGTCAGCGACGCGTAATTGGGGGAGACGGCGCCAAGCCAACTTGTCGGTCTGCCCCCCCTTTAACGTCCCCCCCCCCACACACTTTGAAAGCCCCCCCTTTGAACTCCGCAAGAAATCGATCACGTTCCTACACATGTTTCACTTACGTTACGTTGCGCTTACGTCATTGCGGCTTGGCCAGCAACAGCTACGAGGATGTGGCAAAAACAACGGTAAAACAAAAACTAAACAGAAAATAAAAAAAAATAACTGCAATTCATTGGGCGCTCCAATTAGAGTGGCAAAAAAAAATAAGCTAACGGCACTTGTGGCCGCAGCTCGGGAGAAAGTGTTTCAATTACCGCTAAGCTCGAAGCTAACACAAAAAGACAGTGTTGGGCAATTTCTCGAAATTGAGTAGCTCGAATTAATTTGTAAATTAAGTATTTAATGATGGGAAAACATTTTCTTTTACATTGCTTGAAAGTTGACTTTTCATTTAAAGATTATAAAAAAAGGCTCAATTTATTTTCTGCATAAAAATATATTAAATAAATATTATTGAAAGTGATTTGTAAGAAATCATTGTAGAAAATGCTCAAATATATTTTTTATAATAAGTATATTTATATAGAAATATCTAAAGTAAATATTGAAAGTAATTTATATGAAATAATTGTAGAAAGTCTTTAAAATAATTTTTTTAATGAAATACCTTTCAATGGAAATATCTAAAATAATTATTTTGAAAGTGTTTTGTAAGAAATAATTGTAGAAGGCCCTTAAGTATACTTTTTAAATTAAGACCTTGATTAAAAAACATTTTATCAATTACCTCAGCAAAATAGGTTGTACTTGGAAAAACTATTTCCTTATTGTGTTAAATTTTGTGGCCAGAACAAAATGGCCGGCGCGGGACTTTCACAACTGGCAGCCCCATTGATGAAATTAAACAATTTCTGGGATTGCCTGAAAATGATTATAAACGCATAAAAAGCAGGCGCAAAAGTTGAATTCAAGCCGCTCGCCGCCTCGTCTGTGCGAGTGCGGAATACTAAAAGGCTGGCCCCCCAACTGCGATTTGTTGGCCCGGGACCAGGTAGAATTTGCCCCCATCCCCCAAAAAAGTATATTCTCTATCACAAAGACACGCACGCAGGAAGGGCTCGTTGGGGCCACTCCTGGCAGGCTGCAGGCTCCAGCTTGGGTTTTGTGCTGGGCCACCATTGGCATTTTGTCATTGGCATTTTGGTCACATACACAAACACACATAAAAAGCGAGCGACAGACAATAACAACAACAACAACAACAAAGAGAAGTCGACAAAAAAAACTCCCACACGAACGCACGCAGCAGGCGAGTGCGAGAGCCAGAGCGAGAGGCAAACAGCCGAAAGAGCCGCTAAACAAATTCCCAAATGTGTAAAGAAGTAAACTAATTGCTGCGCGTGACGCGCAGCGCCAACAATGCTGTGCCTGCCTGGCTAGTATATAACAGAGCGAGCAAGCGCCAGCGTCGCGTACTCAGTGCTCGATGCGAGCGCCTGCGTGCGAGCGGGAGAGCAGGCGAAACCAGTTTTAGTTTACAATACAAGCGTCGGCACGTACACACATACAGCGGCGCTGCTTTGCACAGGGCTGCTGGCAGTCTCTCGCTCGCACGCATGCGGCAGTGCTCATTTGGTATGCGCGCTATGTTGATTCCGATTCGACGGCAGTCACGTCCCGCCCATTTGCACGCACACACACAACACCCGCACACAGAGCGACGCCGATCCGAGAGAGCTTGCGGCGAATTGGAGCGTGAGGCTGCTTAAAATGCTACTGGTGCGCCCAGTACATGACCAGCCGCTGTGTCAGGTGCTCACACACACACACACAGAGATACACACGCACAGACAGCCATACGACTGGCGCCGCCGCTGCTCGCTGTGCACGTTCGTATTTGCCTCGTTCGTATTTCGTCGCAAGCACTTCGTGTCGAGTCAAAGATGTCACCCCCAAAAAATGGTCTAGCTGTGTGCGTGACGCTCTCTCGCCTGCCTGCGTGTGTACGGCCGTGTGCGTTTGTGTATGTGTGTGTGTGTGTGAGGGGGTCTTTGGCAGCGCTGCCTTTTTTTGCCTTACTTTGGTTTTGTTCGTGACGTGAACGTGACTCTGAATTATTCTGCACGTATTCGTCGCCCGCAACGGACGTACAACGTAAACACAAGTCTCGTAACGCGCGCAGTGCCATTTCGATTGCTGAGGCCGCTGCTGCTGCTGCTTCTTCTTCTTCTTTTTTTTTTGTCTTCATCTGCCAGTCACTTCATTTACGTTAGTGCAGTTTTCACGTACGCTGCCCGGCCGTGCAACCGTTGCCCGCATCCGCATCCGTAGCCGTAGCCGTAGCTGCTGTTGCCGTAGCCGTAGCTTTAGCCGTATCCGTGTGTTCTGTGTGCCACCCTGTGCGTGCGTAATTGGCGCCCATTTGTTTGCAGGCCGCGACGCGACCCCAAAAGCGCCGCCCCCCCCCCTCTCCGCCTCTTTCAAATTGGCAACGACATTCAGTTGAATGCCAAACGCGTCTGACGTGCTCTCGCCCCGGCCCGGCCAAAAAGAATTAACTGGCCAAGTCGATTGAGCGCTAATTTGAATGCCAATCGAAAGTCGCGCCGACAAAAGCGGACGGACAGACAGACGCTTAGTTTTACGTGCGTGCTCCAAGGATAATTGAAGACTGATAACGGACACGTACACAGACACAACAACGACAACAACAACGACAACAACAATAATAATAAAGGATGCGTCGTTGACCTCCGGCGGGCAAAGTGTGCCAAAAAACGTAAATAATCATCAAGCCCATTGATAGATGGAAAAATGTGCCAGTGTTAGTGAAGACAAGTGAAGTTCCGTTAAGTGACACGTTTCCATTGGACAAGAGTGAAAAGAAAAGCGCGAGAAAAGCGCGTAAAAAGCGCGTCAAGCGAAACAAACGGTAAAAATGTTGCCCTACCAGGCGGTGGCCATGGACTATGCCGGCTATCAGCGCCAGCCGACGCCGGGCCATCCGGGCGGCCACATGGTCGGCTCGCTGGGCATGCAGGCGGTCCCGTTCGCCCACTCGTGGATGGTGCCCACGCAGGACCTCTGCGGCATGTCGCCCTACAACAAGATGCCCAACCAGCATCAGCCCGGACCCGGCATGCACGCCCAACAGCAACCCATCGAACCCGGGTTAGTTGACACCGGGTAAATTACACAAATTACATAAATACTACTATTAAGTGAATCCAACTTAAAACACACTATTGATCATAACATATTTAAACCGCAACTTGTCGCAAACCTTTAAATCTACAAGTGAAAAAAACAGTTCGAATTTTCTTCACTTAGATTTCATCTATTTTTTTATATTTTATGCAACTCCATTTTAAATATTCTACCAGGAATATAAACGTCTATTATGTCAGGCATATATTAATTTATATAAATACCTTCTATATTAGAAATAAAATTGTATATATAAATTAATAGACATTTATCAGGTAATAATATATTATATTAATTAAATCAGGAATACAATAATACATATAAATGTCTTTTTATCAGGAATATAATAATAGATATAAATGTCTATTTTATCAGTATTATATAAGTGTCAATTTTATCGGGAATATATAAATATATATAAATGGTTTGGCTTGTATTTAAATATTATTTAAATACTATACCAAATAAACTAAACTTAACAAAAAAAAGTTCAGTTCCTTAACACATTTTAAATGTATTTAATTTTGTTAAACACATTTTAAGTGCATTTAATTATATATAAAATAAATTATTAATATATAAATAAAATAAAATGAATTGTATATATTATTAATATTATTTGATTATTTTTCCAATCAAAGAATTTTCGTCTTGACAAATATATAATTTTACTAATTAAATTTTATATATAACAACAAAAGAAATCCAAACTTTTATAGATTTCGCCTTTAAAAGTAAATAATTATTTCAATGTTTTTTTTAATAATATTTTTCTAAAAACAAAATAAATTTTATACAAATAATATTTTTAAACTTGCGAAACGAACGAAAACTTTGCTGCTTTTAATATATTTTATTTAAATATAGTTTATTTAAATATGTAGTTTATTTTTTTAACAAGAATACTTCACAAGTAGTTGTTAAATAGAGCATGCGCTTAATTAACAAAACAACTATTAAAATAAATATGGTATTTTTGATTGCATTAAATTTATTTAAAATATAATTCATTTAACAATTATTATACTTTGCAACATTTTTAAAAAATCTAAGCCTAAGTTAGTTATAAAATCGAGGTTTATAAAATATTCTTATGTGTGACTTATTTATTTAAATACTTATATATATGTTAGTTGCAATTGTTGTTAAAACAAAGTAAAATTCAGCTGATGTCTTTACCTCTAAATACCGCGCATTAAAACCTTAAAAAAGTCCCCTTTCTTTAATTGTTTCATTAGAACTAATTATGAATTCTTTTTGCCCAAAGTAAAAACTTGCTACCTTAACTCGGTTTTTGTTTTGCTTTTAGCCAAGAATGGTTGCCTTTATTTACTTTTGTTTTGTTTGGAAAATATTATATATATATTATATAATTATGCACACATTGTTTAATGGTAAAATTTCACACATCAAAGAAGTTTAACATATATTAAATATGAGTATAAAAATTCAGTTTCCCAATTCTTTTTAAACACCCCCAATTAATCATGTTTTATCTAATTAAACCCATTTAAAAAAAAAATAAACACAACTTTTTACGAGTGTTTTTCAAACAATTCGATTTGTTTGCATTTGTTTAGTTTTTCCCTTTCCACGAACTGTGATTACAGCCAGTTACCGTTATCCCGCTGGGACAGTTTTTGTTTTCGTTGTCGAAAGAGCTGATAAAGCCATCTAACGGTACCTTTGGCAGCCCATAAACAACGACCCGAAACAATCTTATCCTTGCATGTTGACAGTTTTTTTTTTTGTTTCATTCTCCTTTCTGCTTTCTTTTCTTTTGTTTTCTATTTTCTTTCTGTGTGTGAACAAAGGCGAAACTATTTTGGTTTACCCTTATCTTTGATCCACAGCGAATAGTTGGCAAATAAAAAATAAAAAAAAACCGCAGTAGCTCCGATTTAAGATTCGTGTAATCCGCTTAAGTGCTTAATCGAACGACTTCGCTGAACTAATACGCTCCAAATGCTGAGGGTATTCAATCAAGTGTAAAATTGCCAAATACATGTGAGAAATTCCAGCGAAGCTTTCACACAGACAGGAGACATGTATTGGAAAGCTTTCGCCAACGTTGCAGGCGCCTCAAGCAAAGCTTTCAAAGTTCACCAATACAAAGAAAAAGGTTCTCTCTCTCACTCAGTTACTTCCTTTTCACTTTGGCTAATGACGTGCAATTTACACGCCCGTTTATTGGCAAATTTGCAGCCCCTGCGAAATTAAAAATACTGCAAAAAAAACAAGAAGATCATTTATCAGGCTGACAAATGTTTTAAATGGAAGGGGGGGGAAAACACTTTCCGCTAATTTGAATGGCATCGACTGGGAAGATTGATGTTTGCCACAATTGCAATTTGATATACGTGTGGCAAATTGGCTTTTCTATAGGTTCTTTGAACCGGTACGTTTTAGCCAGAAATGCCTCATTTACTTGCAACATCAAACTCGGCTTTAAACAAACTAATTAAAAACGCAACCAACACAACAATAAAATAAAAAAAAAATAATATACAAAAGGCCAAAAACTGGCTTGGCCCGTGGCAGACGCATGTTGCCAAGCTCGGCTCTTTACGCCGTTTTCATTTTAATTATCAAAAGCATTTTTTATTATAACCCCAAACAACGTCAACGTCAACGTCAACGTCGCCGAGATAAACATCGACCGCATGGAGACCGCGGCTAATCCCGGCCAGAAATCGCGGGGAATCGCAGAAGCCGCCGCAAATGAGAAGTTACACAAAACGGGGCCCCGTTTACAGATGCCCCGCGGACATTAAAATAAATGTAAAAGCCCACAAAATGTCTACACAAAAAAAAAATCAACCAAAAAAAAACTTTAAAAAAAGAGATTACCAGCTAAAAGATCACTAAGGCCATATGTGTGCTGTGAATACCCTAACTTTGGAATATAAAAACAAGTGAAAATCGGTTTAAATAATAATTCAGTTTTAGTAAAGAAAATCTGAAAGTAGCAAATAAAAATTTAATTGAAATAAATGTTTCAATTAAAAATTTAAATAAAATAAAAATATATAAAAATTATAAAGAAAAATAACCAAGCTGCAAATTACAAGTAAACATTTGTTAATTTATGCACTAAATATTTTTAATATAAATATTAAAACTTTTCGCTTAAATTAAAACAAGTCCCGTTCACTACAATTGATTACTAAAATATTTTTTAATATTAAAGAAAACTTTTTAAATAATATTTATTTAATGAATTTAACTTGTATCAATTTTTTAAACTTGTATCAATTAATTTTAATTATTTTTAAACTTGTATTAATTAAATTTCCCTTTTTTCTGCACTACTCTTACTAAAACATTTTTAAAGAATATAAATTACTTGGATACCCCTTCTCTTAAAATCTGATGAACTTTTTTCTTTTATGAAGTGAATGTTTACTTTTAATTCAATAAAATAACATTAAAAATTGTCAATATAAATACACCACAATTAAATAAAATGCACTTGTTTTAAAAAATGTATGCATATATAATAATATATAATAGAAATTATTTAATTAACCATCTTTTAAAAAGAAAAAGTTACACCTAAAAAGTTGTTATTTATATATTAAAACAAGTAAATGCTTTTTAAGGCAAATAAATCCTCAAATAACACAGAAATATAAAAAATTAAAAATATTGTATAAATATATAATATATATATATATAACGAAATATCAAACAAAATAAAATAAACAACTTTTGATAATTCAACTCTTCGAATATAAACTGAAATGGGGGCTTTAAATAAATAATTAAGTAAACCAAATAATTTTTAAATATGTATATGAGAGTGTTAAATAGAATTTGTGGAATATTTGAAAAATATTAACTTTTTACTACTAATTATATTATAAAGGAAATTTCACATTATTTTATAATATTTACAGAACTTCTTTACGTTTAAATAAAGCGTTTGAATATAATCTGTAATTAATAATAAATATAGATTTAAACATAAAAGAATTATTATAGAAGAAAATTAAAATTTTAAAGAAGTATAAAACAATTAAAAAAATTTTTTGGTATATAAAAAATTACTAATAATATGACTTTTGGCTATAATATCTTAGAATTCAAAACCAAAAATTATTTTATATTTATATACATTTAATTAGACTAGATTTCAAACGAAAATCGTTTCCAGAAAAAAGTTTAATTTGAATGCAAGAATATTTTTATATATAATTATTTTTTTTTATGCTAGCCTTTTGCATAAAGTTATTATTAAAAAATGAACTTGCATACCCTTTAGCCCTATATACCCTAAGCCCAAATACTTAAACCTAAGTTTCCCTTTATATATATCTCAATTAAATGAGCCGCCTGACAAGTCGCTCAAGCAAACCAATATGCCCCATTTGCCGCTGTTGGCACACACAAATTTCACTACAAAAACAAAAGCAAAAGAGAAGAAGAAGACAACAAAAAAAAGGCAACAAGAAGACAAGATGACAACAAACTTAAATTATGAACGCTTAAAGCCAAGTTTTCTGGCTAAGATGATGGCCAGCTGATAGCCGCAGATTGCCAGCGGCGAGCTTTGAGGCACAGCTGGCCCAAACAGAAAAGCTGTTGTTGGCCAAAACGCATCCGATCGAAGCTGAATATATATATATAAACATATATATCAGCAGAGCGGCATCTGAAAGGGGGAGCCTTAAGTAAAAAAAAGGGGGGGCTTCCTTTGTTGAACAAACACAAATGCGAACAACAAAAGAAAATCTGGAAATGAGGCAATTTTTCTAGCCAGAGCCGAAGAAAAGAAAAGAAGCAAAGAATTTCCATTGAGATCGTGTGAGAATTGCGCTGTTGAAAGACTGACAAATGGCCGTCGATTTGTTTTGGGCCCTGACAACGATTCGTCACAAAGCGGCCAGAGCCAAACAAATTGGCCAAATTGACAGTCGGGTCCCAACAGGTGACAAGAGCACTTACCACCTTACTCTCTGGCGGCCATTCGTCAGTGTCTACTTATTTGTCTCGCCTCGTATTTATTGCCGCTAAACGTGTCTACAATTCCCATTGTTTGTCCTTCCTTTGCAGCATCCTCGAGCTGCGCAAGGAGAAGTCGCGGGACGCGGCCCGCTCCCGTCGCGGCAAGGAGAACTACGAGTTCTACGAGCTGGCCAAAATGCTGCCGCTGCCGGCGGCCATCACCAGCCAGCTGGACAAGGCCTCCATCATAAGACTGACCATCAGCTACTTGAAGCTGCGCGATTTCTCCGGACACGGCGATCCGCCATGGACCCGGGAAGCGTCCTCCAGCAGCAAGCTAAAAAGTGAGTAGAAAAAACAATTTATAGCATTATATGAATTAAATTAAATATATATAGAAAAATTATATTTTAATGAGCAACACATACAAAGCCTATTTAAATAAAAGTTTTTTTTAGTTTAAAATTATTTTTTAAATGATTTGAATAGTCTTTTTAAAAAGCTATTAACATAAGGCTATTTAACTTAAAAATATATTCAAATATGAACAAACTATATTAACTTAGAAGATGTTGTGTTTAAACATAGATTGAATAGGACTTATGCCATTTAAAATAGAAGATCCTTTAGTTAAAGAAAGATTAAAGATCATTAAAATTAAAAAATATCTTAGTTTATTTTCTAAATGATTTAAAACTCACTTCTAAACTCATCAACATAAGCCTTATGCAATTTAAAACAAAAGATGTTTAATTTATATAAACATATTCAGCTTCAATAAACAACATAAACTCAGCCTTTGGCCATTTTAAACAGAAGTTCTCTTAGTTAGAGCATCTTTTCTAAATGATTTAAATAGCCTGCCCATCATATTTGCCACGACTGTCTGTTGCCAGCTGGCTGACACGCTTATCTAGACAGTTTAAGCAGGGGGTGCGAGGGAGAGGGGCAGAGTGACCGCCATTGCGAGTGCAGTGAAATTTCATTTGTCATTTGCATACGCAACGGCGAACAGCGAAGATTGTCGCGACGCGCGTGGGCGGCCATTTTGGACGCCATTGTCACGGCGATCGCGGCGAAGTGGAGAAGGCAGTGCGAGCGGGCAAGGCAGCGGGAGGGGGAGGGGGAGGGGGAGAGGGAGAGCGCGAACTCGCAATAAAATTGAAAGCAGGAAACGCTAAACGACAGTCGCGGCCAAACGGGCGGGCCCAGCTGCAAGTGAAATCAAAATTTGTCAACTTTTCTATGCCAAACGAAAAGAAACAAAATAACGATAACAAATAACAAATAACAAATAAAAAAAAACAAAAGCAAAAACAACGAGAAATATGCGCGCGCACCTTAAAAAATGTTTAAGTCAGCGATTTATTGGTTTCGGCTTTTTTTTGGGCTTTTGCTTATGGGGCTGGAGCTCCAAGTCGCCCTGACGCTTGGGGGCCGCCAGTTTGCCCATTTGCATAAAATATCGCTATTAAGCGCAATTTATTTTTTATTTGCTGCGCATGCGCAGCCATTTTTTAAATTTTTTTATATATATTTTTTTTTTGTTTTTGTTTTTCAATTTGTCGCTCGCGTCACTGGAACTTATTTTTTTTTTTATTATTATCATTGTTGTTGACGTTGTGTGTCATCGCTGTCACTGTGGAATTTCAGAAGGCCAATCAAAGTCGGCAGCCAACAACGGGCCAGCCAATTTCAGCTATAAGTAGTTAGCCCATAAACAACTACTCTATTGGCATCTGTCGAATGGGCCCAACTTAAAGCAGCCTTAACTGCTTTCCCTTAAGCCTAAATGTCTTGCCTTATATGAGAAAGACATTTGCGAAAACTGCTTTTTTGACCCACAAAATCTATTTAAGAAAATCTATACATTAATATATATATAGATGATTATTGAAAGATATAAAAAACTACATTCAAAATGACATCAGAATTAAATAGATACATTTTTGATCAATTTGTGCAAGTTTTTAGAATCTAATCAAAACCTATTTATGAAAATATAAAAATTTTAAATGTATTATATTTTAATTGATTTCTGTTAGCCAGAGTTTTAAAGAAAGAATCAATTTAAAATGTTTTCATGTACAAATTGAAATCATTTTATTTAAATTAAATTTAAATTAATATCCCTTAAATATCAAAATGAATTTATTTATGTTTGCTGAAAGTCTTGAAAAACGATTTTCTTTAGATTTCTAATATATTTACATGTCTAAAATATTTCAATTTTATATATGAATTTTAATAGAAAGTTGAAGTAGCTTAAAATATATTTTAGGCAGTTTTTGAACTTGTTTAACAAAAACAAGAGTTTAAAAATGGATATACAAATTGAAAATGTTGAAAATATATTTAAAAAAATAACAAAGCGGTAACAAATTAAAATATAATAAAATGAAAAAAAATATATTTTGTTACTATACTAAAAATCATAAATTTTAGATGTAAAGTAAAGCTATTAAATAATATAAAAAGCCTTTAAAAAATAGCTATAAGCTTTTAAGCTAATAAAGAAAATTAGAAAATATACTTAATGTATATTATATACATATCTATATATATATATTTATATACATTATATAGTAAATGTATATATAATATATAATTATTTATAATAGATGTATATATAAAAATCGCTTAACTTTTGTTTAAGTTGTAAAAGCTTAAAATTTATCAAAATTCATATTTGAATATATAAATAAATATATATATATATGTTTATATATGTACAACTATAGTAAACATATAAACTTAGAGGCCTTAAATATGTAATTTTATAAAACTATTACAATTTAATGCTTAATTATTTAGTATTAAAATTTGTCTTTAAAGAACTCCTGCAAAGAAAGCTAAAAAGAAAATAAGCCAAAAAAAAATCTAAAGTAGTTTTTTACACTCAGCCTAAGCAGAAAAGTAAAGTAAAGATTTAAGCGCAAAGTTTATTTAAGTAAGAAAATTGTTTAAAGCTAGAAATATGCTTAAATAAAAATAGCATTGAAGGGGGATTATTTTCTAGGGCCCGAGTTGCCAACTAAACTGAAGTTGGCCATTGCCGCGTCACGCTGCGTGAGCCACGTTAGCAACAAGGCCAAGTTATTGCCGCCTCAAAAGCATTCCAGACAGAAGGAGAGATTTACAATTGAAAGGGGCGGGGGCGTGGCAAGGGGAAAAGAGCAAAAAAAAAAAGGTGAACAAGGCACTAAAAAATAATCCAAAATCAATGGGGCGTTGTGGATGGAAGGGGCCGCCGTCCAATTGGATTATTATGCGCAACTAAAGCCCAAAAAAGAAGCCAGCAACAAGCTGCGGGCAATAAAAAGCACTTCAATTTGACCCACAGTGGTGGCAAATAAAAAGAGGAGAGCGCAACAACAACAAAAAACAACAACACTCAAAATATGTATTATTAAAGCGGGGAAGGGGCAGGGAAAGGGGCAGGGAAAGGGGCAGGGGACGAAGGTCATTAAAGCCACAGTTGTTATGGTCGGTCACCTCCCACAGCACCCCGCCCACAACGCCCACGCACACCCATGTCCACACACATATGGCCAGCGGAAGCGGAAACTGTTTGCCAACTTAGCGAATGCGACTTGGAAGGAAATCGCTGGGGATTTCGACGGTGGGCGGGGGCGTGGCACTTGTGCGAATTATGACCTGATGTTGTTGTTGTTGGTCAGCGCGCGAGGGTTGCCCTGACCATAATCGTAAAATTCAATAATTGAATTAAATAAATATGCTCGCCCGGGCATCAGCTGAGCGAAAAGGAAAAAAATATATATATTTTTATATATTTTTATATATTGAAGCGCCTCGAGTATTTATTACACTTGCCGCTGTCTGCGGCAATTGGATTTGGGCCTGGTTTGGGGCATGCAACAAACAACATTTATGAGTTTTTGGGAGCTGCCTTATAAATTAAATTGAGGCCTATTTAAAAAGCAGAAAGAACATAAGCTTACATTATTTATATAATCATTAATCTTATAAAGAAAGAAATTTGTTTATTTTTTATAAGACAAATTGCAAATAAAAATAATAGGAAAAAAATGTTACCTAATTTTCTACACTTTTATCACTTTCGAAACTATTTTTGAGATACTTATAGTTTTTTTAAATTTAACAAATGATATCTCATTGGAAAGCCTGGAATGTTAACTGAAGAATTGTAGAAAAATTTAAATAGATATACATATAGTTATGTTCAATAAAATAGCAAACAAAATTTCAAAATTGTTTTTACGACACTTCCAGTCTTCCAGTTCATCCAAATTGACATTTGATATCTTATTGGAATGCATGGAATGTCAACTGAAACAATGTAGAAAATTGTATATATAGCAGAGTCGCCTTTTATCACATTCAAAACAATTTTAGCAACACTTCCGATCTTCCAAACATAACACATAAACTCTTGTTGGAAAGCTTGGAAAGTTAACCGAAGAAATTTAGAAAAATTAAATTACTTTTCCATTCCTTTTTTATAATTATTTTAATTAATTATTGTGAACACAAAAAAGGCTGTCGCCTTTTATCACATTCAAAACAATTTTAGCTACACTTCCAGTCTTCTTAATGGAAAGCCTGGAATGTTAACTGAAGAATTTAAATTTAAATAGATTTCTTTTCCATTTATTTTTTGTTTTCAATTGGCTACAAAGAGTATATACAATTCGGCCAGACTATATTTACCTGTATTTGTGCAGCCTTCCATTAACTAATTTGCATTTTGTTTAATGTTTTCCAGGTGCAGCCATTCGACGCAGTCCCGCTGTGGATTTGTTTGAACAACATCAGGGCACCCACATACTCCAGGTAAAAAGAAAGAGAAAGAGAGAGAGAGAGAGAGCATTATGCAAATGTTGTTTTTTGTTCCCTTCCGTTTTGCAGTCTCTCGACGGCTTCGCTTTGGCTGTCGCTGCGGACGGTCGCTTTTTGTACATCTCGGAGACGGTGTCGATTTACTTGGGCCTGTCCCAGGTGGAGATGACGGGCAGCAGCATCTTCGATTATATCCATCAGGCGGACCACGCCGAGATCGCCGAGCAGCTCGGCCTCAGCCTGACGAGCGGCGCCGGCGGCGGCGGCGGCGGCGGCGGCGGTGGCAGCGGCAGCGGCGGCAGCGGCGCCGCCGGCCTAGCGTCGCCCACCTCGGGCGCCTCCGACGACGGCAGCGGCACACACGGTACGAACAATCCCGACGGTGAGTCTAGTCCGAGTCCTTTCACATTCCGCTCGCTCGGAATCCTGGGCATCCCGGGGCGTCCAAACAATCGAAGTTGCCTGAATAACAGTTTATAAGAACATCGAGAAAAAAAACATTTGTTTATTTTGGCATTGTTTAAATATTATTCATTCTGTTTTGTGCTTAAAATTGCAACTAAATTTTGTTGACATTTTATTATTATATTTTTTTTAAATAATTCCTAATTCTTAACTTTAACTTTAAAAATGCCAATAAGCAACTTTTGCTTACTTTAAAGAATTTAAGCAAGAAATAAGAAAACTGAAGACTTGACTAAAGATCAAAAGAATATTAAAATAAACACTTAGCTTATATTTATTAAACTTTATTTTAAATATTCTTTTTAACGGAAATGGAAATTTTTAATGGATGTTTATTTTTAAGCATTTAATTAAGATATTTTAAAATAAACAACTTAGTTTCCATTTAAGAAATTCAATTGAAAGAATAAACAAATCAATTTTCATTCAAACATTTTTTATGAAATATTAAAAAATTGACATATTAGTTTCCAATTAAGAAATTTCATTGAAATAACATATTTTTATAAAATATTTTAGAAATAACAAAAAAGTTTTCATTTAACAAATTCCATGGATATAATTAAAGAAATAAAAATTAACTTAATATTCAACATATTTTCATAAAATATTCAAAAAAATAAAAACAAATTAGTTTCCATTTAAAAATTTCTATTAACATGTTTGCAAAATAAATTAAAAGTTTTCTGTTAAGCTTAACAGAACTTTAACAGAATGTTAACTTAAGCATAACTTCAAGCACCTTTTACACTAGAATTAAGCAACAAATTCACAGCTGTTTTTTTCTCAGAGTATTTTTTTAATCAATAAGTATTTAACTTATTTTTATCTAATTTTTTTGTTATTTTTTTTTTACAGTTGCCGCCTCGATGACGCAGGCTTCGACCAGCGGCTACAAAGGATACGATCGCAGCTTCTGTGTCCGCATGAAGTCGACGCTGACGAAACGTGGCTGCCACTTCAAGTCCTCCGGCTACCGGGTGAGTCCTCGCAGTGTTTCCCTATCCGAGCAGAGCCTTACAATAAAAAGGGTGCCATGTAGTGTAGTGTGTGCGAACTTTTCCGTAGAAGCACGATTTTCTTTTACTTTAAAAAAATTTCCCTATTTTATTTATATTTTTTTTATATTTGTTTTTTTTTTTTTTTTTGATTTGTTTTGTTTTGAGTTTGGTTTTGTTCGTAGTGCTGCTAACAAAAATTTGGTTTAGATTTGTTTGTCCGGTTTGTTTGTTTGTGGGCCAGGCGTAGACTAACCGCTCTTTGGTTGAACTTGTCCTAAGTAAGCATAAAATTGTTGTGCATTTGAAATGTGAAACGTGCATTACCAATTACCCAACCAACCAAATCCCACTGCTTATCTACAGGCCGGCGATGCAAACACCAATTGCAACGGTACCAATACCAATAACAATGGTAAAAATGTTAAGAATCCGGCCTCGAATTTTTCGGTACGTATCAATTTAAATCAGTACAACAACCAAAAAAAAAAAAAACAACAACAATAGAAACAACAACAACAAAATGCAAGGCAACAAACAAAATTTTAAACATATTATAATTATATAATAAACAATTATTTGATCGATTTCGGCCACAAAAAAGAAAAGAACAAACTGATTTTAGATTGATCAGTAACGAATATAAATATATATATAAATATACATATAAAAAAGCTCAACTCAAAAACGTTCGTTGCGAGCTTTCTTTTTTCCCCCTTGGTATTAGTATAAGTGAGCTTTGCGCCAGCTGCTGCTATTGGCGTGCGAAAGCTTAAAAGCTCGACACGAACTAATCGTTTGTTGCTCTCTCTTCTCTCTCTCTCTCTCTCTCTGGCTCTCTGGCTCTTCGTGTGCTTGCAGGTGGTTCTGTTGCTGTGCAAGCTGCGGCCGCAATACACTTTCTCGCACACACGCAAATCGCAGCCGCCGCTGCTGGGCATGGTCGCATTGGCGATCGCTTTGCCGCCCCCTTCGGTGCACGAGATACGACTCGAGTGCGACATGTTTGTGACGCGGGTGAACTTTGACCTGCGCGTCGCCCACTGCGAGCCGAGGTGAGTAAAACTAGCAAGCTTCAACTTAAGCCTTATGCTAAATGATGTTTGCTTTTGCAGGGTATCTGATCTGCTTGACTATACGCCCGAGGATCTGGTCAACAAGAGCCTGTATTCACTGTGCCACGCCGAGGACGCAAATCGCCTGCGCAAAAGTCACACAGATCGTAAGTTAAACAGCAAGAAAAAATAGCCCCAACTGATCACAGCTGATCATTTGTTCTTTGGTCCTTTTTAGTGATCGAGAAGGGTCAGGTCTTGACCGGCTACTATCGACTGATGAACAAAAGTGGAGGCTACACCTGGCTCCAGACCTGCGCCACCGTCGTCTGCAGCACCAAAAATGCCGACGAACAAAACATTATTTGCGTCAACTATGTCATAAGGTGAGACAACTCGACAACATTCAATACAAATATAACAGGGTATACGCTAAGTTAAACATAGTTTAAACAGAAAAGGATTTTAGCACACTCAAGTTTAAGTTCGTTTTACAGTGATGGCAAAAATAATAGATACCCATTTTTTTCTCTTTAACTTAATGTTATTTAATTAGAATATTATACTGAATTGAATTATTTAATTTTTCTATAATACAAATAGAACAACCTCTTATCTTTAAACACTTAATTCTATTGAATTTAGTAGGGTATTAATTGTATCGAAAAAAAAAACAAATAAAATCCAAAAAATAAAATAAACATATAAACTAATTATAAATAGATAAACCCATAACTTTATCAAGTTAAAACTGCACAATATTTAAACAAATATTTTAATTGATTTCCATATTAATTAAATCGATTCCAAAATATATAAAAAAATAATAAAAATAAATACCAAAGAAAAAAAATAACAAAATATATATAGATAAATTCACAATTTAATCATGTTAAAGCTACAAAATATTTAAACAAATAATTTAATTGATTAGCATATTATTTTAATCCTTTCCAAAGAATAAAATAAAAAAAAACTAGTTAATGCACAACTTTATTAAGGTAACCCCGAGCAATATTTATATTATGATTTAAATCCTATCCAAAAAAATATAAAAAAAACAAAAAAAGCCAAAGAATAGAAAAAGAAAAATATTATAATCATATAAATATTATATTAATAATATAATTGATTATAATATTAATTAAATCCTTTAAAAAAAAATAAATAAATTTATTATAAATAGTATATATATTTAATATACAATTTTATCAAGTTAAAACCGAACAATATTTGAACAGTTAATTTAATCGAATACCCTATTTATTAAATTAATAAAATAAAAAGAATAACTAATTATGATTAGATAAATGCACAATTTTATCAAGTTAAATTTGAGCAATATTTAAATACATCATTTAATTGATTACCCTATTAATTAAATCTTTACTAAAATATATAAAAAAATATAAATAAAAAAATTACAAAGAATTAAATAAATTAAAGTAATTATAAATATGTATGTATATAAATATATAAAAGCAGAACTTTATTGAGTTAACCTCGAATAATATTTGAACACTTAATCAAATTGAATATCCTATTAATTAAATCCTTTCCAAAATATAAATAGATAAATAAATAGATTATAAAGTTAACCCCGAGCAATATTTAAACACATTTAATTTAATTGAATACCCTGTTTTTTTTTTTGTGTCTGCTCCTCGTGTTTAGCAATCGCGAGAACGAGAATCTGATCCTGGACTGCTGCCAGCTGGAGCCGAGCGTGGACAGCATCAAGCACGAGGAGGGCCTGGGCAACGACAAGAGCAGCGGCTCGCCGGGCGGCGACGGGCCGGGCGACGGCCACGCCCACCTGAGTGCCGGTGACATGAAGCTGGGCCTCAGCTCGCCCAAGACGGACGGCGAGGGGCACACGCAGCGGGGCCGGGGACGCGGCGCGGCCAGCAGCAGCAGCAGCAGCGGCAGCGGCGGCGGCCTCAGCAGCCTGGCCCTGATCAAGGACAGCCCGACGCCGCTGGGCGTCGAGGTGGACGGCGTCCTGCCCGCCACGGTGGCCACGCCCCTGCCCCTGCCGCTGCCGCTGCCGCTGCCAACGTCGACGCCGACGCCCGCCGCGCCCACAACCGCCAAGCGCAAGCGCAAAAGCAAAGCCGCCCAACACGCCGAGGACCAGGCGGCAGCAGCAGCAGCGGCAGCAGCGGCCGCCACCAGCGCCGTCGACCAGCAGTCCGAGCAGCCGCTGAGCAAGCTGCCCGCTTTGGATGCAAACGCTGCCCAGCAGCAGCAGCCGCGCAGTCGTCTGTCCTCGTCGGCCGCCGTCGCCGCCGCCGCTGCGTCGGAGGAGCAGGCGAGCAACGCGGGCGCCGACAATGCCGTCAAGGATCTGGAGCATGCCATGTCCAAGCATCTGCCGTCGCCGCAGCCCAGCACGGACTTCAGCACAGATGCGCTGCTCAAGCAGCAGCAGCAGCAGCAACAACAGCAGCAACAACAGCAACAACAACAGCAGCAACAGCAACAGGTGCAACAGCAACAACAACAACAACAACATCTCGATCCCAATGAGAAGAGCAGCACAATTCAGTGGATCGGCGCTCCTTATCAGCAGCCACCGCCGATGCCGGCGACGGCCTTGCTCCGTCAGCTGTACGCGAACCGGGAGAGCGTCATTCGGGCGACGGCCCGGCAGACGCCAACGGGCGCCTTTTACGGTGAGCAGCAGGGCGGGCCGCTGCCGACGCCGCCGGGCAGCGAGTCCTCCTACGAGAATCAATATCTGCAGCTGCACTCGGCGGCGGCGGTGGCTGCGAATGGCGGCCAGAAGCTGGCCAGCTCGGCGGACGCTTTTACCAATCTGGTGTCGACCTATGGCGGCTATCACAGCTCCATTGACTATCACAATGCGATGACGCCGCCCAGCTCGGTGTCGCCGCGCGACAGCAACAATGGCGCCAAGGCGCCCAACGTGGCGCCGCCCGGTCTGCTTGTTGGCAGCAATGGCGGCTACGACTATGCGGATCCGCTGCGCGGCCAATATGCCACGCCCGTGGAGGCTGCCACGTTGCCGCTGAAGCCGCAGGCTTATAGTGCCGCCATGCATCCGCATCCGCATCCGCATACGCATCCGCATCCGCATCCGCATGCGTCGGCCGCAGCAGCGGCGTCGGCAGCGACGCCAGCGTCAGCAACAACAACAACAACAACGGAGGGCGGCATCACGTACAGCAATCTGGAGCAGGCGCAATATTTCGCACCCCACTCGAGCTTCCATCTGTACCACAAGGGCAGCCCGGCCAGCGCCTGGTACTCCACGCCCACCTAGGTGCCGCCCCCTTCGGCGCAGCAGGACGAGCTGCCCGCCTGCCAGCACAACAGCAACAACAACAACAACAACAACAACAGTAGCAGCAACAACAGCAGCAACAGTCGCCGTTGGGACTTTGCGGGCGCACTCGGCAAGGTCGCCAGGATGTTCTTCGACGCCCACAGGGCGGGGCAGTAGTCCTTGATCCTTCTCCTTCTGGCGAGGATTGGGCGAGTGCTTAAAAAGATTGATTGAGAGGATGTTGTGGTAATAGTTGCTGCAACACTTACTGCAGTTACAATAACACCTACAACAGTTGCTGCGGCAGTTACTGCAATAGTTACTGCAACAATTGTTGCTGTAAAAATACTTACTGCAGGTGCTGCAACACTTGCTGCAGTTAGAACAACATCTACAACAGTTGCTGCAACACTTACTGCGACTGTTGCTGCAACACTTGCTGCAGTTACTGCCAGACTTACTGCAGTTGTGACAACAGTTGCTGCAATACATGCTGCAGTTATAAGTACACTTACTGCAGTTACTGCAACACTTACTGCAAAACTTACTGCAACACTAACTGCGAGACTTACTGCAGTTACTGCACTCCCTACTGCAGTTACTGCAAAAACTGCAGCATCACTTACTGCATTAACTGCAACACTTACAGAAATACCTACTGCAACACTTACTGCAGTTGTGGCAACAGTTGCTGCAGCATTTATTGTAGATACTGCAACACTTACTGCAGTTATAACAACACTTACTGCAACAGTTAATGCAACACTTACTGCAGCATTTAATGCAGCTACTGCAACACTTACTGCAACAGTTACTGCAACACTTACTGCAACTTTTGCAGCAACACTTACTGCAACACTTACTGCAGTTGCTGCAACATTTACTGCAACACTTACTGCAGTTGCTGCAACAGTTGCTTAATTAACAAAAACACGCTGACTTTCTCACTTCGCACATAGCTGAAAAAGCATGTACATAAAAAATAAAAAGCAAGCAACTTTTAAATAACTTCGTAATAAATAAAAAAAAATACCACTAATATACCCAAAAGTTTAGTAAGCAATTTTTTTTTTTTTTTATATATATAAAATCCAGGCAAATGTTAAAACATTCAATGTTGTTAAATAATATGTAAGCTTGTAAATTAGGTATAAAAAAAAACAAACAAAAAAAAACAATCTTTAAAAAATAACTCACACAAAACCCAATGAAAATTAAATGAAAAATACTCGGCATAAATGCAATTAACTCAAACTTAAACGTAAACAATTATATAAACAAAAACCTTGCATAAGACTTGGAAAGTGTGCCAGCAAAAAAAAAACAAAAGCAAAAAAAATATAAGAAAAAAAAAGAAATTTTTTTTTATAAATAATATTTAATTAATAGCATTTAAAAAAAAAAAGTAAGTAAAGCACTCGTAAACGTTATGCAAAAACAAAATGCTTTTTCCCTACGACTAATTGTTATTAATTATTTAAATTAATTGTACATTCGTAGCAACTATAAAGCTGGCATATAATTATATAAAAACATAAATATAAATATATACTTAGTGCATAAATATATAAAATTAATATTTAACATTTTTACAACATATCAAATGCTTCCTCCTCTAGATTATATTTAAGATTACGCATTTAAGCACTTTCCAACCCACACGTTAATTAATTACTCAACATTTTTTTTTTTTCTATTTTAACTCAATTAGTTTTACTTATAAAGAATATAAAATATATATATTAAAAAAAAAAAAATATATATATATATATACATATATATATATATATATATAAATATACCTCTAAGAGCTAATTTTTTTTTTGTGTTATGTTTTCGCCTAAAATTAATCAAAATACAATATTTAAAGCAAGTCTATAAAATTTTTAGCTATAAAGTGTAATTTAAAATTTTTTTTTATAATAATTAATTCAAATACGTTTTCCATAAAAAGGCTTAAATATTAAATATGATGATAAACAAAAAAAAAAAAATAAATGCGCATTCTTTTTTTCAACAAACTTGATGTTCAGTAAATATCCTGCAAAAAAGTTTTTTCAACTAAGAAAAATAGGATGATAATTAATTTAAAGAGATTTTGATTAAATTATATAAATGCGCTCTCTATCTCTATCTCCCTCTCTCTCCCTCTTTCCTTTTACCTCTCTCTCTCTCTCTCCTTCTCCCTTTGTCTGTCAATTAATCTTTCATCCCATCTCTCATTCTCTTAATTCATTCTGTCTTCTCTTCTCTCGCCCAAGCATTAAATTTCTTCCATTCCTCTTTGTGCGGCATCCTTAAACGTTCTACAATTCGGCGCCTTCCAACACTGGTTTATCTACTCATCGTTTGATTAATGCAATAAATTGACACACATGTCTCATTTTGGACAGCCGCACATTGGGCCCAAAGTCCATTAGGTCCATTTGGATTAACATAAAAAACGCATAAAATTCCAATTTGCCGCATTTGTTGCGCCCAAATTCCGTGTCCGGTTGCGGTTTCGCTTTTTTTTTGCCGTTTTCTATTTATTTTTTTTTGGGCATGTCACATTTCTGTGATGGCTTTTTAAGCGAGCCGATGGGCTGACCAGGCCCAGGCCCCGCCCCCTTTTTGGACACCGCCTGTGCACGGGCAATTAATCATCAGCCAGCGCTGCAATATGGAATCTTACTCAATTTATTGCATACATAACATATAGGTGTGTGTGAGAGTGTGTTTGGTGGGGTGGGGGCGGGGGAGGGGGGTGGTGGGATTAACTTTCAGTTCTTGCTCGTCATTTGAACTTTTTGTTGGCCTTTAGAGCGGCTTTCTGCTTGGCAGCCTCGTGGGCCTTTTGCTGCTCCTTTTGCTTCTCCTTGAAGGCCTCGTCATTTTCGTCCAACTCCTTGGCATTCTTTTTGGGTGCCTTCAAGGGCTTCTTCTTGCCACCTTCACGACTGGACATCTTTTTTGGGAAAGTTTATTGGAATTTAAAATACTTTTTGGAGCTGTTTCGACTGAAAGGTTTGCTTGATATAACACAATTAAAAGTTATGCCTAGTCAAATGGTATTATCAAAACATATATTTTCAAAAAGCTACTTTGTTTTTATAAAAAACATTGGTTTAAATATACAACAAAATTTCAATTTTCATAAATGCGCGCTCTTAGTACAAAAGCAGCCAGCTTTTGTCAGTGAGCAAACAAACGATATTTGCAACACATATCGTATCGTATCGTTAGATAACTATCACTATTCAATTTGCATCGATATATCGATATACCACTTCTCCACACCAGTCGTCGCCTCTAACATCACTAGTACGTCGCTGCTCGCCTGGGTTCGTTCGGTTTCGGAGAAAAAAAGTTAAATTCTATTTTATTTTGTTAATTTTGTTCATTATTGAAAGCACAATTGCTTGCGGTTTTCGTTACAAGTTTCATATGTAAACCTGACTCGGACGGCAACAAACCAAAACCACTACAACCTTGTTTCGTTTGCGGCTTCGCTCTGCCGTTTCGTGCATCCTAATTTCATTTTTTTCGTGTTTTTTTTTTTGTTAGTGTCGGTTTCAGTGCATGTGTGTGCGTTAAAAGTATTGTAAAAATACGCAGGAGCCCCACAACAATTACATGTGTTTGTTGTTAGCTGAATTTGTTGTTGTGTAAGAAGAGGAGTACACACAATCAAAGCGACATACCCACGATCCAGCGAAAAATAAGGTAAGCACGGCAGTTCCTGTCAAAAGCAGTTCATTTAACTCTTCATGTTTGTTGTACTACTGTGGATGTGTGAGTGTGTGTGTGTGTGTTTGTGTGCGCTTATCTGCTGCCGCAGGCAGAATCAACGCCACAACGCTGCTGCCCTTTGATTATTATTATTTTGCTCTCTTGCTTATGCTTGCTGCAGCCGCTCTTACAAACACACGCGCACACACATATGCACAGCTCAAGATGCCGCCTACTCAACGCTGTGTTGCAGCGTCTCTCTGATTTGCTTTAAAATCAAAGTTTTAAGGAGAGAGAAAGGGAGAGGCAGAGCATGTACTTGCACTCACAAACACACACACATACACACACGAGCGCATCCTACATTAATGCCAGGCAAAGAAAAAGAAGCAAATGCAATGATGAAACAGACAGCCTGCATATGTTGATATACGCACATGTTGTGTGTGTGTGTGTGTATGTATATTTGTATTTGTTTTGTTTGTGTGCAATTAATCATTGAATTGTGTTTACAAATCGTTTAATTAATTGAACTAGTTCTTTTTCTTAAGACGCTCGCCCACTGGTCCCACTCTTTCTCTTTCCCTCTCTCGCGTTTTTTGTTTTTCTTGCAGCGCATTAGGCTTAGCACAGTTTCGCAGCAAATGCGATTAGTTGTCTTTAATCCGCCACTGTTCAAAACATTTTAGTAGACAAATTCGTGAGTTTTTCTTGCTGGCTTTTTTATTTTTATTTGTGTCCCCCTGAAGCGTTTAACGGTAAAAGGAAAAAAGCGTAAAGCAAACGCGCTGAGCATTAAGAATATTGCAAGAAGCGAAGCGTAAACAACCAGCGACAGCTCTCTCTCTCTCTCTCTCTCTCTCTCTTTCTGGTGTGTGGTTGTGTGCGTGCCGCCCGGGGGCTGCTTGGGTCTTTGGGTCTGGGCCTGGGCCTGGGCCTGGGGGCTACTCTGGCGCTGTGTTTGTTGCATGCACACAAAAATAGCATAAGAGCATCTCGTTGTCGGGGTGCGTGCGTCGCTCGTTTGTCAGAAGCAATAAAAATTAAAAGGCAAACAGCGATAACCGAAGCGCACCCTGCCCAACCCCCTTCCCCCAATCCCCCCCCCCCTTGCCGACCGGCGTTGCGCACACATGGCAACCCTGATGCATAACGGTGAGGCACATAAAACCAAACAAATGCAAATGCGCAGACAGCAACAACAACAGCAACAACAACATTATTGATGCCTCTCTGACACGGCAAATTCAATTGCACGCTTGCAGTTCCCCCGCCCCCCTCCCCCTGCCTTCCCTATGGGCTCCCCTATGCTTTGGCTTATCAGTTTAAAACGCCAGCATGGAATGGAAGAGAGAACGAAAGGGAGGTAACTCAGCTGTGCTCTTCTGACGTTGATTAGGGCTGCCAGGCAACCAAAAATACCGAAATACGCAAGCTTAGTTCACTTGAAATGTGCGAACTTTAAATGCCCTTTAATACACTGCTTATTAACGATGCACAATTAAATTTTAATTACTATTTTTTCACTTCTCTGGTGGTGATAAGCTAAATATGACGGAAATTGATAGCCTGTTTTTGTTTACAACTGCTTGGAATATAATCACATACGTAATTCGTGAATAACATAATATAAATTAAATATTAAAAATATTTTAAAGGGTTTTCCATACAGGAAACTTATGTTCAACGGATTGTGTCTATGAGAACTTTGTGATAAAATGTTGGGATTGTAATAAAATATTGTTGATATGTAACAAATATTTGTTCGTTTGTAAATCCAGAGCTTGTCTAAAATATCTTGGGAAACAATTAGTTTTTACCAATTCTTGCTATAGCAGCTATGTAATTTAGAAAACCTAAGTTAAAGTGTTTATGCTTGAGGATTAAATTAAAGTTTAACTTGAAAGTTGTTCATACGATAACTCTTAATTCATCCAATAGTTTATATATTATATAGTACTCCAGACAGCAGTAAAGTTTAAACAGATAGCCTTAAAATAGAGAGAGAGAGAGAGAGAGAGAGAGAGAGAGAGAGAGAGAGAGAGAGAGAGAGGGAGAAGGTTGCAATAGAAAAGTACAGACTTATAAAAATGGCCATATCTGCTCGTTTGTTGCTACTATTCATAAGTATATATATACTATTAAAAAAAGCCTTTTCTAGGTTGCTTTCTTTGCATCACGAATGACAAATGACTTGCCATATTTAAAATACCCTCTGCTAGGGCATTCAAAACCAATTTGAGTGATGTGCCCTAATTGAAATTGAGTGGCAGGTAACGGGAACCAGCTCCAATTTCACACCACCCACCTCTCAGACCCGGCCCCAGCACTTGCTTAGTTACCCATTTTCACCTGCCATTTTATTTATACACATATTTTACAGTTTCAAATTTCGTTTAGGCATTTTCCATTAAGGCAAGTTTTTATATTTTTTCTGCTTAAGTTTTAACTCTGCCTATTGTTGACTTTTGACCTTCTGGTACCGTTGACTGTTTGCTCTTAGCGTCAGCCCATTTCCCAGCTCTCGTTTCCCATTTCCCATTTCCCATTGGCTAATCGGGTTGACTCATCTGCAGTCGCGTTTTATCTGCAGCAAATCTACGTGACCAGCTGAGCGACAGTTTTAAGTCTCAACCGGTTCGGCAATGAACCCCCCCCCCCCCTCCCCCCTTCCTGCCCTCTTTCCACTTTGCCCCCAACCAGGGGCCACTTCCAGCATCGGAGAAGCAAATTGGATTTGCTTACGTTGCCATTTCCCCCATTTGCTTAGCGGGTCACGCGAACAAAGCAAAAGCACAAGTCGCACAGTGGTACAAAAGCTGTTAAATATTTAATAACTGTGCTGACTAATTCGTAAACTTAGTAAATTTTGAATGCTTAAAATGTTTATTTGTTTTTTAAGTAGTTTAAGTTCCTTTAAATAATTCCACCTAAAGTTTCTGTTCACTGTTATGCAATTAATTGTAAACAAATTTTACTGTTTAATTCTGTTTTATTGCATCCAATTAAAAAGATATTGTTGTCCCATTCAAATCACTTTTGCCACACTGTTAGCGCCCAACGGAAGCTGTTCAAGTCGCGTTTCCAGTTGCCAAACTGGTCAAATAAACAAAAGCAAATTAAATCTGCATACAAAAACAGATGCACAATACAAACACACACACACACACACATACATAATATATACATATAAACATAATAAACAGAAATTTTGCAACTTGATGCAAAGAGGAAAAAAGCTTTGCCCAAAAACTCGGTCAACGAACTAAAAAGTGTTTGTTTTCTTCTATATAATTATTTCATTGTGTTGTCAGGCATATTAATTTGATATATATATATGAATATGTGTGCTTTTGTTTAAACAATACAACTGGTTAGCCAGAACCTTTTGTTGTTGTTGTTGTTCATTTCGTTTTCAATTAATGGCAACAAGAGAGAATAATAAACATTGTACGTAATATAAATACAAACAAAGTGAGCACCTGAACAGACTTCCCCCACTCCCCCTGCCCACCCTTTACCCTCCCTCCCTCCCTCCCCCCCTCTCTCTCTCTCTCTCTCTGCCCGAACGCTGCTCAGTTGCATTTACCATATCGAGAAGTCAACTACACAAAAGAGAATCGAATCGAGTCGAGTCGAGTCTATAAGGCTTCCCGTTCAAATATGGCCAACAGTCGCCGATGTCGTTTGTCGTCAGTTCCCTGAAATGGGCCGATTGGAGGCCTCGTAGGCGTCACCCCAGCAAATGACGTAACCTCATTTTTCCCCTCCTCCCCGTTCACTTTTCTGCTGGGCGTTCTTCAACCTGTTGAACACAATCTTAAAAATAAAAATAAAAATAAAATTTAAAAGAAAATACTTATCGACCCATTAGCAATTAGGAGAAGGGGGCTTTTTGCCTTGTGTAGCTAACAAATTTGCATTAATTTGCTGATGAAAAACGGAACAGAATTTAAAAGTAAACCAACCTATTGAAATCCCCTCTAAACGTTCTTCCTCTTCTCTAAGCAGCTTAACCTACTGTCTTACCAAACTGGAGGCCACAATTGGCTTAAAGCTTGTAAGCCAAATAGTTGGCATATGAGGGCTAATGAGATATTTGGTTAATCTTTTAAATAAATGCGTTGTCGACCTAAGTAAAGTTTGTCGCGATCAGCTAAGATATATAAAAGTTGTCTACAACTTACAGTTTTATTCTCTTCGACTCTTTTCATACACTATAATTAAAATAGGAAACTGGACTAGTGTAAAAAAAAAACTCAGCTTTCTTATTAAATATAAACTTCAACTTTGAAATTCTTTAAAAAAAATTTAAAAATGTTTTATAAAGAAATATTAATAGTCAAAGTTAGTTTAATTTCAGTATTTATATATATATATATTTCTCTCTCTCTCTCTCTATGATTCAGATATTGACTACTATTAAGTTGAATGCTTTCAAATATGTTCAATTATTCAAGGTACCCATTAAATTTGTTAGGGTATTTAAACTGTGGGGCAGTCTTGGATTTTTATGGCTTGCACTTCCTTGGGCTCTTTGTGTGTTTAGCCATTGTTTACTTTGTGCGGTTGTTGTATGTGTATGTGTATGTGTGTGTGTGTGAGTGTGAGTGTGTCTGTGTGTGTGTGAGGGAAAAACACATCCAATTCACATGACAAGCGCTTTGGCCCAAAGGTCTACTTCGCTGGGCCTTTCGGCCACAATCGACGCATATTTTCACGCGCTGACGAACAAGTCGTATAAACACACACACACACAAACACACACGCACACACACACATGGCATAGACAAGCCATTGACAAGTGTAGCGGATGACTAATGTCGTCTTCGTCTCGGCCTTCTTTGACTTCCTCTGAAATGTCTTGGCCGCAATTGAATCAATGGAGCGTTTGTCAAGCTCATAAATATATTTATATGCCAGATAAGACACACACAAACATATCTCTGTGTGTGTGTGTGTGTTTACTTGCCGATTAATAATTATCTCCTTTGATGATTGATGCGCTGTGTAATTGGCTTTTAAGCTTTCCAAATTGTCTAAAAACTTGTTATAAATAACGAATTATTTTCGCACACAGCTGTTCAATTTTCTTTCGCTTTTCCTAGCCACAGCTGAGCATAAACAATTTGATTTATCTATCTCTTTCCTATTAATCTATAAAGTAAAAAATTTGTTCCCATTAATAATACTTAAACCTGGAATTTTTTTTTTATTTATTTAACTTTACTTTTTCACACAAATTCGAATTAAAAGTAAAAGTTAAAGTTGGTTTCGAATTTCTGGAAAGCCTTATCAAGCGTTTTTAACCACTGTGCTTTTGTTGCTATATTTTGCCTTAATTCTTTGAACTAAATGCACACACACACACACACACACACATCGATTGCCATTTAAGTATATGGCATTAGTTATAGCAATAAATACAAATGTTGCTATACGTAAGTAGTTTGTACATGTGACAGATAAAGATATTTATACATATTGCTCTCTCTTTCTGTCTCATTCTGTCGTTCTCTGTCTCTTTCACTGTTCTATATTAATACACAATTTCCGGCTGACAGCGCCAGCCCCAAAGAAAGAACATATAATATATATATATGTACATAAAAACAAGTCAAAACTGGGCAAAAAGTCAAGTACACAAATTGTGCGCAATTTCAATTTCAACGGACCTCAATATTATTTATAATACCCAAACGAAAAAAAAATAGATGACTGTTCCAATAAACGTTTCTATGTACTTTGTGGCTAAAAGCAAAGAAAATCTGTTATCGAAAACAATTTTTCAATTAAAATAATTTCTTATTAAGTGGATTTCTATATGGTCATAAAGTTGATGAGCAGCTGTGCTGTTATTAACAGTTCCAAATTATGTTAACAGTGCTGTTAATAGAAGAATAGTCTGTTAAATAAGTGAGAACAGTTTTCTTTCTGATTAAATGGATATATATATAATTGATGTGCTTTGTAAATATTATATGTATTAATAGATATAATAATAAATAATTTAATATATAATATATAATTTTAGCTATAATAATTCCTTTCTCATTTCACTTTCTTTCTATTTTTAGCTTAAAGTCCAGCAATGCGCATTGCAGCAAAGAGCATCCATCCAAAGTCTTAGCCATAACGTGAACGTTAACAAAAAAAAAAAAAACGTCCACAAAATTAAAAAAGTCAAATTCTTGCCATTTACTTATCGAGTTAACAAAACAAATAAAACTAAAAAAAACTGCCAGCCACGAGGAGCCTTTTTTAACGCAGGGAGCAAACACACACAAACACACACCACACACACACATACGTATACTAGCAATTATTTGGGGGCCAGAATGGTGTTGGGCCATGTTTGAACGGTTTCGGCTGAGCAACCTGAGCAGAAGCTATCGACAACGCGGCGGATCCGGTGAACTGGCGCGCGACAAGAAACAACAGCGGCAGCAATGCGTCACCGTACTGTTCCTAGATGACATCACGCACACCTTTCGGATCGAGGTGGGTACAGTGAAGCCTTGCCAGAAGGACGCACGCAACTTGTATTTATTGCCTTTAAAAAAAAAACTGCTTTGCAAAGCTTTCACTATTGTTTTGATTTACCACCCACGCCCACCGTCCACTGTCACCGCCCACTTGAGCCGCATAATCAATATTTGCTTTCCCAACTTGCTCGCATAATAATAATAAAAATTATTATAATTGCGAATTGTGTTTAAGTATCAAAGACCTTTTATAGAAAGTCGCCTCTTTGTGCGTTACATACTTATCTCTATTAGTCATTGTTTGTTTACGCTTCTCCCTTGTTTCAGCCGCTTCGCACTTGAATAATAATAAATTCAAAAAGTGCATCGTCTTCATTTTACTTTCATTTTCGGGACTGGGCAAAAAACAAACACACAGACAGACAGACAAAACAGTTATCTTTTCTGGCCAACACGCACTTCTTCAAGCGGCATTCGCATTGTTTTTTTTTTGTTTTGTTTTCTTTTTCTTAATTACAAACACGACTCGTTTCACCTGCTGCAATGCAATGGTTAATTATGATTTGGCCGTGAAGATAACTTTGAGATTTGTCTACCCAAATTGCAGCCAAATTAGCGTCATTTTTTTAATTGTTTAGTCAACTAAGCAAAGAAAAGCTTTTGGTAAATAGTGAAATTTTTTGTTTGACAGAGTGGAAAAAAGTGTGCTAAAAAATAGATCAAATAATATAGGTAAATTAGTCAGTTTTTGCAAAGTTAGTCATCCCAAGACTTAAAAAATTGTCACTTTAAAAATGCTCTTAAAACGAACCAACTTTTCCTTTCTTTCTAAAATCAGTTTAAAATTTAATTGAATTATAAACAAATAATTGTTGATCAACTCATTTTCCTTTAATTTCGTCAATTGCGGTTGCTTTAATATTATTTTAATTGTTATATTTATGAATTATGCAGAATTAATCAAATATAAAATAGAATCTGTGTGGTTAACTACTAAATAACTCAACAATCAGCTGTTTACTCAATTTTTATATTAATAATATATATATATTTACAATATTATAAATACAAATAAATCATCCTTTCCACTTTCACTTTTCCAATATTTATAGAAACGTGCGAAAGGCTCTGCGCTCCTGGATCAGGTCTTTCAATATCTCGAGCTATCCGAAAGGGATTACTTTGGTCTATTATTTCCACAGACGCCAGGCGATGTTGTGGTAAGTAAAGAAAGAAATTAACATTTATAAGATTGTATTAATTTAATTAATTATTCTTTTATAGAGATGGGTGGACGCACAGAAGCAATTTAGGAAGCAATGCAGCAGCCTCTCGCTCGACAACGATGCCGTTCCATTATTAGAGTTTAGGGTTAAGGTAAAACACCTCACTTAAATCAAAGTAAATAGAAGTTAATTCCAGTTTTTCTTTCCATTTTGCAGTTCTTCGTAAGCGATCCCAGTCGTCTGCAGGAGGAGTTCACACGCTATCAGTTCTATCTGCAGATCAAGCGTAATATTCTGCTCGGCCAATTGCCGTGCTCCAGCAATACCCAGTGCCTGCTTGCCAGCTACACGGTGCAGTGTAAGTAATTCAATTCAAATCCCATCAAATAATTAATTAACAATCTTCGCTTTTAGCTGAATTGGGCGACTTCAATGCCGTCGAACATCAGACGGGCTATTTGAGCGGCCTGCAGCTGCTGGCGGAACAAACGCCCGACGTGGAGCGTAAAATCTGTGAGCTGCACAAGTTGCATCGCGGCCAGCTGCCAGCGGACGCCGAATACAATTATCTGGAGCATGGCAAGCGGCTGGAATTGTACGGCATCGATCTGCATCGGGCCACAGACTCGAACGGCAAGGAGCTGCAGCTGGGCGTCTCGGCGGTGGGTCTGCTGGTGTTCCAGCATGCGCTGCGCATCAATACGTTCTCCTGGAGCAAAATGGTGAAGGTCTCGTTCAAGCGCAAGGACTTCTTTATACAGCTGCGACGCGAGCCCAGCGAGAGCTACGACACGCTGCTCGGCTTCGGCATGACCAGCCACAAGCATGCCAAGGCTCTGTGGAAGTCCTGCGTGGAGCATCACAGCTTCTTTCGCTTGAAGCGGCCGCATCGATTGTCGCGCTTCCTGAACATCAGCCTGGGCAGCAAGTTCTACTACTCCGGCCGCACCGAGCTCCAGGCCGTGCAGGAGTCCAAGCAGCGCGGCCGCATTCACAAGGTCTTCGTGCGTTCGCCCAGCAAGCGGCTGCTCGCTGCCGGCGGCAACGGCGCCAGCTCCGCGGACGGCACGCCCCACCTGCTGCACAACGGCACCGGCAGCGGGTCCGACAGCACTGGCGCCTCGCACGGCAACGGCAAACCGTCCGCCTCCACCATACTGACCGTCACCAAAACGAGCCGTCCACATGACACGTCCAAGGTCACCTCGAAGCAGGCTGACGCCATGCCGCGCAAAGCCTGGGAGCAGCACAGCGATGAGTACGACATACAGCTGTAAGTGTATACCCTGTAAACATTAGAATTTGCGAGGGTACATATATTTATGGGATAACTAAGAGATATTTGCAAGCTGCGTTTATTTATAATAGAAGAGAAGTACCTTAGCCCACCTCCCTAAAAACTCTTCCAGTCTTCCAAATTAAACAAGCTTTGCCTTTCTAGAAAGTCTCGACTTTTTAAGCATTACTTTTGGAACCCTTCTTTTTTTTCACTATTGCTTAGACAAATAACTTTGGAAGATGCTTTTCATAAAATTAGTAATTTTTATTTTAAATTTTTACAAAGCATCTAAAACTAAACTAATCTTTATTTTACATGTTCTACATTTTTATAAGGGCCTTTTTTTTAGTTGTGTAACCTTTATTATTAAATACAGCCTGGCAACGGCGTTTTATGGAATTAATTAGGTCCTGACAAGGTTTTTAAGGAATTTGAATTAATTTAAAGAAATATTTATTTAACTCGGTCTGTTGGTAAAAAGAGTCTTTGTTACTTTATAAAGATAAGGAATCATGAAGAAAGTTTCTTTTCTATTTCTACATTATTTACCTATTTTTTTTTTAAATAAGTAAGTTTGTTTATTAGTTTTGCTGGAGGCGATCAGTTCCTTCTGATCTTTACCAAGCGTACTTTATTTAACCTTTATAACAACTTCTTAAAGCTGTGCAGAAAAAGAATGTTTTCTTACCTAAATATCAATTGCCCTTCTATGCGATTTTCATTAATACAACTAATACTTACTTGTGGTTAGACTTTTGCCACTTGTTTTTTTTTTTTGTTGCCCTCCTCTGCAATTCTCATAACTTAAAGGCAGGGCTTTACAATTCATATGATTTTTAGTGTATATTTTGTTTGGTTTTATTTATGCGTGTATAAAAAAAAGTCTAAGCATTTGTGCAAGGGAGAAGGAAACTGCTGTTCGTCTCTGTCTAGGACATGTATATACATTAATCTATGTTTATGTAATTAAAACAAAGGTTATAAATGAGAACTATATATATTTATAGGTTTATAGAATAACTTATTTATATAATAATATATATATTATATATTTTAGTTAAATAACATTATTGTGTGCTTAAAACAACAGGGTATTGACAGGTGCTTACATATAGCATATATTTAAATAGAGCAGAGTTCCTTATATGTCCAAATTTGCAGGGTATTTACTAGTCAATAAACTAATCTACCCTAATCTTCCCTTTCTTTTCGCCCCCCGCAGCGATGTTGGCTTCATCGAGCAGTGCACGCGTCGCTTCGAGTCGGGCACGCCCTCGCCGATGCCGCCCGCGTACAGCTCGGGCCAGCACAGTCCGCTGCTGCTGCTGCCGACGACCATAGCGGACGCAGTTGGGCAGCCGGAGAGCGGCAGCGATCTGATCACGATGCGACTGCTGGCAGACGAGCAGGGTCGCTACGGGTTCAATGTGAAGGGCGGCGTGGATCTCAGCCTGCCCGTCCAGGTGTCCAAGGTGGTGCCGCACACGCCCGCCGATCGCTGCACGCCGCGCGTCTGCGAGGGCGACGAGGTCCTCATGATCAACGGCCGCGACGTGCACGGCCTGCGCCACGAGCAGGTGGTGGCCATGATACGCGACTGTCGCCATCAGTCCAGCGGCGAGCTGCTGCTCACCGTGCGACCGAAGCGATCGGCCCCCCTGCTCCTGGAGGAGGAGCCACTGTATCAGTATGTGCCCGAAACGGACGAGATTGGCTCGCATTCGAATCTGCTCGACGGCGATGCTCTGTTCACACAGAGCCTGCTGCTCCTTAGCGACGGACTCGCCTCGGGCGCCCTGCTCGCCCAGTACGAGCTCATGTATCGCAAGAATCCCGAACTGGCCATCACCGAGGCCCGCAAGGCCGCCAACGCACCCAAGAATCGCTACAGAGATATTTCGCCCTGTACGAATACAATTAAATACCCCAAAAAAGAAAGCCTTAACTAATCCTGCTCTCTTCGTTTTAGATGACTGCACGCGCGTCTCGCTGGTGAATTCGCTGACTGGCGACTACATCAATGCCAACTATGTGAACATGGAGATACCCGGCGGCATCGTCAATCGGTATATTGCCACGCAGGGTCCGCTGGCCAGCACCACGACGGACTTCTGGCGCATGGTGCAGCAGGAGAGCAGCCATCTGCTGGTCATGCTGACCACCGTGATGGAGGCGGGTCGCCAGAAGTGCCACCAATACTGGCCCGTTACGGGCGAGGAGCTCCAGCTGGGCGATGGCTTCTCGGTGCGTTGTCTCAGCGAGAAACCCGACGAGACGGGCAGCTTTGTGTTCCGCGAGTTTGTGCTGCGCGACAAGCACGAACAGCGGCACATTCATCATATGCAGTATCTCGCCTGGCCGGATCACTGTGTGCCCTCCGATCCGAATCTGTTCTTGGAGTTCACCGAACGCGTGCGCGCCGCCCGCAATCGCACGCTGCTCCAGGAGATCGAGGAGAGCCTGAAACAGGTGCGTCTCCTCGACGCCGATGCGGACGAGAACGGCGGCCTGATGACCGAACGCAAATGCGCCGCCAGCAACGGAGCAACGCCCGAGGACGAGACGCCCGTGTCCACCAGTGTCCATCAGTAAGAAACATATAATTTAAAAAATATGATTTCTTTAAATTTATATATTAATTCTCTTTGGTTTCTTCTGCTGCAGATGCATCAGCGCTGCGAATCCGCCTGTAATTGTTCACTGCTCGGCGGGCATTGGACGCACCGGCGTGCTCATACTCATGGACACGGCCCTGGCGCTGATGGAGGCACGCGAGCCCGTCTATCCGCTGGACATAGTGCGTATTATGCGCGATCAACGCGCCTGCATGGTCCAAAATGTGGTAAGTATAAGTATTGAATATCCTTTTAGCCTTGACTTAATACTTTTCTCTATTCGACAGAGTCAATATCGCTTCGTCTGCGAATGCATTTGTGCTGCCTACATGAAAATCTCGCGCAGCAGCGCGGCCATCAACGATGACGAAGATTAAACTACTCCCCCCCTCCAAGTTCTACTAGCGGACAATCTAAAAACAAATCTTCCTCTCTATATATATCCCGTCTTGTGCAAGGCGCTTATGATTCTTCTTAATCTTTACATATACATATATATATATATATATATATACTTGGAATCAATCTAATTGTTAGTACACCCGTAGGAGGCATACATACATACATGCGCATAAGTATCTATCTATCTATATGCTCTATCATTACGTTTATTATTATGATTATTATCATTATTGTGTCTATATTATATAAATATCTATATATTTAGTGTGTATGTATGTATGCATCGCTCTTGTATTGTATAATCAACTCTGTATATCGCATATATATATATATATACATACGTATTTATATATCGGGCAATAATCCACGCAAGTGCTGCTGAAAGAAAAACTCGAAGTTAAACTCAATTCTAAATTTTTTACACAAAACACACAAAGAGAACAAAACTACCTAATTCACGTATACAAAAGAGATAAATGCGAAAGCTTAATGCATATTTATTTATACCCAAGGTGGAAAATTACAGAGAAATATACCTAAAAAAAAAAACAACAATAATTAACAAAAAACAAATGAGAAGTAAAAACTGTTAGTATTTTAGCACCAAATTTAAATTGTATACATAAATGTATTTATGCTGAAAATCAGAACTAAATAAATATTGCAAAATTAGTTGTAAACATCTTAATGAATGCTGGCCTATAATAATATTATAACTTAATTCCCAGCTAGCTTTGAAAACTTTCTCCAAACTGAAGTTCATATGATTTCTGTACAAATTATTCAACACAAGCATTTAATTATAAATCATCTGTTAACAACAAAAAAAAAACACAATGGAAACTTGCAACAAAAATGGATCCATGACCGAGGAACTGGAGGTGGAGGAGACCGAAGACTTTCACGACCTGGAGGAGTTCAACGAGGATAATGTGGCCTCCGGCAGCGGTGGCCAAAAGAAGGCCGAACGCTTCGTGGTCAAAAAGTGGGTGGCGCACGCCCACTGGTCCTGGGACGTGGCCGTCGACAATTGCGCCATCTGTCGCAATCACATCATGAATCTGTGCATCGAGTGCCAGGCGGATCCCAATGCCAACAAGGACGAGTGCACCGTGGCGTGGGGCGAATGCAATCACGCCTTCCACTATCACTGCATCGCGCGCTGGCTGAAGACGCGACACGTCTGTCCGCTGGACAACAAGGAGTGGGTCTACCAAAAATATGGCCACTAGGAATGTATTTAACGTGCTATTTGTATTTAGGTTTTTCGCTTTTGCTTTTGGGATATATATATATATTAAAATGCTAGTGTATGTAAACTAAAGTCTAGGCTTGTGGCTGCATCTCCTGATCCTCCACGCCCAGCAGCTGCTGTGCAGTGGGCCGCATGCCCGTGATCAGCTCCAGCTGGTTGAAGAGCGCATCCCGCTGCTCCGCCAGATTGGCATACTTTAGCTGCAGCTCCTTTTCGCGCTCCATTTGGCGGCGCACGTCCTCCTGCAGCGCCTCCAGACGTCGCGGCACAGCGATGGCCTCCTGTTCGCCCAGGAAGCGGAAGGTGGACAGCGACAGGGAGTTCTGCTCGATCTGGCCGTAGGTGTCCTGCAGCTGCTTGATCAGCACCTGGCCGCGCGCCTGATAGCCGCCGGTGAGTATCTTCAGCTTCTTCTCGATCTTGCCGCAGCGCTTGGCCTCCTTGGCCATGTGGCGGCGATTCTGTTCGAGCCGCTTCTCGGCCGACTCGAGGCGATCCTTCTTGCTGGCCAAGTTGGCGCGCGTATAGCGATGCTGCGAGGGCAGGTAGAGCACCTGGCCGAGGCATTCCTGCCACACCTGCGCGTAGACGTCGAGCGGCAGCTCGCCGTGCGACATGCGCTCCTTGACCACGTCCATTTCATCGACCAGCATCTGCTTGGCATCCGCCAGCTCCTCCTGCGATATCTCCTCGTACGGATTGGCCTTGAAGTAGCTCTGCAGCTGCTCCAGTTTGTGCTGCGACTGACCGGGCACCGGATCCCGCACAGAGTCGTAAACTAGAGAGAAGAAAAACGAGATTGAGTCGGGGCTGGAGCTGTATATATATAAACTGTGTTCTACTTACGCTGCATGGTGATCATCTCGTGCTTGATCAGCTCCTCGGCCTGCTGCTGTTCGGTGAGGTTCTGTTTCTCGGACTGCGGTCGCAGTATCTTGGTGTTCACCTCGGTGGGACGCGGCAGACTGCGCTGGATGACCTGGGAGCGTTTGGCCAGCTCGCGTTTGCGCTGCGCCTCCTGTTCGGCGAGCACGCGTGCATCCACATCCGCCTGATCCTCGATGGCCGGCTCGCTGCCCGTCTCCATGGGCTCGCTGTCCTCCTGCTCGGGCACCACGATCTCGTAATCGTTGCGCGGCGCCGGCAGCGTCGACAAGCCCTCGCGCAGCGTCGACTTCAGCTGCTTCTGATAGTTCTTGTACAGGGCCGGAGTCTCGCTGACGGCCATGCTCTCCTCCGCATTGATGCTCAGCTTGTCGCGCACAAATGCGGGCGTTACGCTCGCCGCTCCGGCGGCGCCATTCTTTGGCACGGGCAGCAGGGCGCCCGAGGCGGGCGTCAGGAAGCCTGCGGGCGTTGCGCCGCCGCCGCCCTCGCGCTGCGTGCGAAAGGGCGTGGCAATGACCGTGTTGGGCGTGGCGATGGCCGCCGCCTTGGGCAGCACGCCGGAGAAGTCGGACTCGTGCAGCGGCGTATTGAGGCCGCCCTTGAGCGGCGTCTCCGTGTGCGTGAGCGCCATCATGTTCTGCGCCTCCTGCATGATGCGATCCGTGTAGGGTGCTGGCGTACGGGGCGTGGCCGACACCTGGGGCGTGATGGAGTAATCGGCGAGCAGCGCGTCTGTCGTCTCGATGCCGCTTTCGCCGGCAATCTCTTTGGCCATCTCGCTGGCGCGGCCCAGCTTAACGACCTGCTGCAGTTCCAGGTCGGATATTTGGGGCGTGGGCAGCACCAGCTTGGAGCGCTTACGTTCTGGCTCCATGTTCTGCAGCATTGCGGAGGGCACCTCGTTCTCCTTCCGCTGCTTGAGCTTCTGCTTGTCGCGCTTGCGTTCGCGCTCCTCCTTCTCGGAGCGCAGCTCACCATCCAGATCCTGTTGCCGCATCTTGTTGAAGTCCGGATCCTGCTTCTGCAGATGCTCCTCGGAGGTGTCGTAGAAACCGATGGCCGGCCGCTTCTCGAAGGGTATTTCTGCATTGTAGTCGATGCCTTTGATGCGCTTGCGATTGCCGCTGCCGATGCCGGCGGCGCGCAGCTCGCGTCGCTTCTGCAGCGTGGCCAGGCGACGTGCCTCCTCCAGCTGCTTCTCGCGCGCCTTGCGCTTGGCCTTCTTGCCCTGCGTGTTGGCCAGACGGGCGCGTGCCTCGGACAGCATTTCCAGCTCGTCCTCGTCCATGTCTTTGGGATCAGGTCGGGCGGGCTTTGTCTCTGGATTGGGATCGATTTCGCCGGGCTTCAATTTGCGCGGATCATCCATGGTGTCCTCGCCATCTTCCTTGCGCTGCGCCTGATCGCTATAAACGGCAGACATGTACAAACTGAGGACTAAAAATAGACTTTTCACACTTACAGCAGATACTCGTAGCGTTCCAGACACTGTGCTGCCGTGCGTCCAATAATGGGCGCTATGGTGCGCCACTGGGTCGGCATCAGCTTGGCGAGATGGAGCAGCTTCTCGTCTTCCTCGCGGGACCATTCGGTCTTTTTGATGCTCGGATCCAGCCACTCGTACCAGCGCGCCTTGCACTGTTTGGCCGACTTGCGATGCAGCAGCGACGCAATACGGCTCCATTGGTTTTTGCCATACTTCATGACAGCCGCCTTGAGAATCTCATCCTGACAAAATGTAAGTAGAACGCGTGGTTTCACTTAAATACTCGCTTTTAAATCCTAAGTTCAGTTGACTTACCTCTGTGTTGCGCCAAACGCCGCCCTTAATCATAATTCGCGGCATTTTGTCTGGCTTTTACTTAACAAACTCTTGTAAAAATTGAAATTAATGAATATTATTCTGCAAACTTTTGCGTTGTCGGCGGCGGCTAGTGATGTGAAAAATAAATTAAACGTTTGCAATCGATTGTTGCGCTGTCTGCTTGAAGCACGCGAAATATATTTCAGGGCTACCTAAAAAAAGGGAAATATTGCCAGCGCTATGTGCAATAGCTGCAACTTGTGACGTCATAGTTCATTAATTCCATTTAATTTCAAAGATGTTACTAAAATAACGTTGCTCCTAATTGAAATATATTATTGTTTGATTTTGATTTTATATTAGTGCAATGTAAGCCCATTTAAACCTCATATAAAATAGGCTATCTTCAACAAATTAACAATTATCAACAATGTGCTATTGCGTAATCTTGTTATTTTGTTATTTTCTATTGATGGCATCATAATTAATCGCGTTTGTGGTATTTTTTGTTTTGCTGACTTTCGATAGACTCGTTTTCCGCCTATCGATGCACTACAGTTGTTGTTGTTTCTGTTGTTATTATCAGATGTTTTGATATGATATCAGATCAGTTTTTGCCACAGTCTTTTGCCAGCGAAACGTAATGCGGAGTTAGCGAAATGCAACAGTAAACAATTCCCAATAATGCACTGCAACATGAACGAGGCGGATGTGGCCTTCTCGAGCTTCTACAGCGCCGCTGGCAGCCAGGTGAGCACTTTCCCACTTCTATCTTGTGTTAGACAGAGAAACAGAGAGAGAAAAAGAGAGAGAGTTGGCTGATCTCGCCATGCGCCCGTTGTTGTTGTTGTTGTTTTGCTGCAGCTACAGCACGCCGAGCTGTCGCTGTCGACGCCCGTCCACGCCCTGGAGCACGACAACTTCACCGGTCTGTTCGATGACGATGCGGCTCTGCTTTGCCTGCCACTCGCAACGTCCACAGCCGCCGCAGCGACGCACAAGGCGGCCACCGTGGAGCCCGCCTGCATACCCTTTGTGCAGATACACACGACCGATCTGCAGTCGGAGCCGGGTCGCAGCTATCGCAACGGGTTTCGCCGCAAGACCGCCGAGATCAAATCGGAGGCGGAACTGATCAAGTCCGAGCTGGCCGAGGCGGCGGCCAAGGAGCGCAGCAATGCCACGCCCACACCGCCCACGTCCAAAGGCATCAGCAGCGAGGCCTGCACGGATTTGCCACTGAACAAGTGTCCCAACTGCCCGTTCCTCAGCCTCTGTCCGCTCAAGACCCAAACCCACATCAGCAGCTGCTTTGGCGTCGACGCCCAGCGTCGCCTGCAGTGTCCAGGTGAGTGCATCTTCACCTGCTTCAGCCGGTGGCTAAGTCTGTGCTCTTCCTTGCAGGCTGTCCAAATGTGTTTTACAATCTGGACGCACTCAATCTGCATCTTAGCGCCGATCATCAACTGGAGCCGTCCGAGATTTGCAAGCTGACGGGCAAGACCAGTGAGCCGCCAGCTAAGAAGGTCCAAGAAGGTCCCAAGAGCCGCATCTTCATCAAGAACGTGGATTGCCTGCGGGAACCGCATCGCGAACAGGATGTCAACCAACTGAGCGACTTTTTGCCGATGCTGCCGTCGCCGCCAGACGCCATACTCGATCTGCTGGACGACGTGGACGACGCGGGCGAGACCGCCCAGCCGGTGGCAGAGCAAAGAGCGCCCAAGCCGCCGGTCCAAAAGATATCCATCAAGAGCGTCGATGTGCTGCGCGAGCCGGCGCTGCTGCCCTTCGATTTCCAGATGCCCAACGCTGCCGTCCAGCCGCAGTTGACGTCGCTGCCGCAGCTGGCGTCGCTGCCGACGCTGCCGTCGCTGCTGATGAGCAGCAATATCCAGGTGCTGGACAAGCCGCGCCAGCCCAAGATCTACATACGCAACGTGGACATCCTAAAGGAGCCAATGCTGCTGCCGGGCATGGCATTCGGCGAGGCGTCCGCCGGCAGCGTGCCCGGCCCGACGGAGGTCTTCAGCGCCGAGACGCTGCTGACGCCGACGGTGGCGGTGGGCACGCTGCCCGGCTTCGAGCCGGCGCTGGCGCCGCTGGCCAACATGTGCGGCGAGGCGTTCAACTTTGACTCTGTGCTGAGCGGCGCCGGCGCCGCCAGCAGCAGCAGCAGCGCCAGCAACAACTTCAGCGCGCTCGATCTGGACTTTGGCGTTGACTTCGAGCAGGTGACGGAACCAACGCCGCCGCCGCCGCCGCCGCCGCCGTCGTCGTCGTCGTCGTCGTCGTCGTCGCAGCCGCCCGCAACCCAGCAGCATCCGCTGGCCGATCTGGCAACCATGACGGCACAGGACGAGCTGCAGAACTATCTGCCTGGCAACAATGGAGGAGGAGGAGGAGGAGGAGGAGGGGGAGGAGGAGGAGCTGCCGCAGCAGCAGCAACGGCGACGCCGTCGTCCAAGCAGAAGATCTTCATCAAGAACGTGGACATACTGAAGGCGCCGCAACGTGGCACGCTCCATCTGCGCACCGTCGACGAGCTCAACCTGATGAATCGCAACGAGGTCGAGCATCTGATTGTGCCGCATCGGGAGCCGCTGTCCCTGGAGCTGCCATCGATTGCGCTGGAGCCATCGCTGGTGGACTTCCAACAGCAGCAGCAGCAGCAGCAACAGCAGCAACAGCAGCCGCAGCAGTCCTCGTCGGCGCCGCTCAGCTATGACGATGGCTACGATCTGGCCGAGGATCTGGAGTGCTGGCCCTGGATGGAGGAAACGGTGCCAGCGGTGATGGCCGCCAATGAGGCGGAGCAGCCGCAGTCTGCCACACAGCTGGAGCTGCCCCACACCGCCGAGGACATTCTGATCAAGGACTTTCCACAGCTGTATGCACCACAGACGCCCGGCTCGGGCGCCGTGCCGCCCCTGGTGCCGGTCACCGGCTCGCCCGAGACGGACGCCAGCTCCGCAGCGGCCGCCGACAATCTGAGCGGTCTGCCGGTGCCGCCGCTGGTGCCGCTGGCGGGCGAGGCCGCCGAGAAGCCCGCCCGCATCTATGTGGCCAACAATCTGCTGCCCGTGGCCGTGGAGCAGCCGGCCATGGCTGGCGGCACCTCGGTACGCGGTCGCCCCTACGGCGCCAAGCAGGCGGGCCAGGCCAAGCGTCGTCCCACGCCAGGCGCCGCTCAGCCCGCCGAGGGCGGCAAGTGCACCGTCGAGGGCTGCATGTTCAGGTTCAAGGCGCCAGCCACGCTGGAGTACCATGGACGCTGTCACAACGGTTCGCTGAGCTCGGCACAGCCGATGATCTGTCCGGAGTGCCGATCGACCCAGTTCAGCAACTGGAACTGCCTGCACACGCATCTGTGGCGCTCGCACGAGATCGACATGGAGCTCTACTGCTGCCAGCTGTGCAGCTTCAAGACGCCGATCTATTCGCGGCTGGTGAACACGCACGCCAAGATCCACTCCGAGGAGCGCAACTACAAGTGCGAGCAGTGCGGCAAGGGCTTCAAGAACACCAAACAGCTCAAGAATCATCGTCGCCTCCATCGCACCCAGGGCCTCGGCATGGCCAAGCCAATCGCCGTCGAGGAGCTGCCGCCGCCGCTGCCGGTGCTCCATCGCTGCGAGGACTGCGGCGCCGCCTTCAAGCATCGCAAGACGCTCCGAGAGCATCTCTGCAAGCAGCGCAACGAGCAGCCCCAGTGCTCCACCTGCCAGGTGAGAATCCCATATAGACCTTACCTTAAGTAATAGTAATTGATTGAAGGCAGCTAAATGATTGACTAGATGATTGAATAGACTTACGGACTACCAAATATCTAATTAACAGAATAAGCTGTAAGAGCAAAGAACCTGACTGTCTGAGTAACAGCTGATTGATTGATTGATTGAATACTGATTATACATTGATCTACATCTACTGATTGACTATCTGAATTGAAAAGACTATCTGACTCACTACTAAATATCTGATTAACAGACAAAGCCGTAAAAGCAAATAAGCTGACTGTTAGACAAACAGCTGATTGATTGATTGATTGAATACTGATTGACTGCCTATAGAATACATATACTGATCTATTGACTGCTGATTGTGAATGTCAGAATGTCTGAATTGAATAGACTTACTGACTGACTGATTAATGGACTAAGCCGTAAGAGTACAGGAGCTGATTGTCTGACTGACAAGTGATTGACTGATTGATTGAATACAGATTGACTGACTGAGCTATATAAACAATTATTGTCTAAAGTAATTGGCTGCCTGACTAGTGATTAAAGATTGAAGATAAATGATTGATTGACTGACTGACTTGGAGATTGATTGTGTATCGATTGACCGAAAATAAATATTGTCTACCGATTGAGTGATTGAACAGTGATTGATTGGCTATCTAGCTATTTACTGACTACTGATTGACGATCAACCCACAGCCTACGCTGATGGAGCTTAAGAATTGACTGAATGACTAACTACTAATTGACTGCAGATTGACTTATGATTGATAGACTTTTGATTGATTAAGTGATGGAATTCATGACAGCTAAAGAGACTGCTTGACCCATCTATTGATTAACGCACACCCCAAAACATTGAATCAAGGAAGCTTTATCTGCTTATTTTTTACAAAATTATTAATTGTTTAAACTATTTGCGATCCTTGCAGCGCGTGTTCAGCTCGAAGAGCAGCCTCAAGCTGCACATGCGCAGCCATCAGGCGAACAAGCGCTTCCACTGCGACAAGTGCGAGTACGAGGCCAACGATCACAATGCCTTCCGGCGCCATCTGGCCACCCATCGGGAGCCCAAACGTTACGCGTGTCCTCACTGCGATTTTCGCGCCATACAAAGCACTGCCTATCGGGTGAGTTCTATTTTATTATTATAATATTAATACATATATAAATATATATATATGTTATTACGGCATTTGTCAACAGTAGTTATTTATTTTAACTCTTCGTTAAAAGTGCTTTTATTAACTGCAAGATAATTATTAAATTTAAATATTATATCGACTTCGCAAGAATGGCATAAACGATCGTTGCCTATCGATATTAAAATTTTGGCTATGTCGCATGTGCGATTAATATATCGATGATATCTAATGTGTATTGATAAAAATGCGACTCTTCGTTGCAGCTGTTAAATTGAAATCTAAAACCAAAATTATTTTATGCTTATTTTACAACAATAAACTCTTTGCTTACAGATACACCTGCAGAAAGTGCATCCGGAACAGGAGCTGTCCACTATTATATACAAGTGTAACGGATGCAAGTTTTCCAGCATCAATCACGGCCTGCTGCTGGTCCATCAGGCCAAACATCATGGCGCTCGCGTCGAGCCCGCAAAGATCAAAGTGAAGAGCAGCCTGCTGCTCGCACATTCCAAGGAGTCGCAGGAAGTGCCAGATAATGCCTAGAACATTGTATATACACACATATAGATCAACATGCGTAGCGGCTATACATGTTTATATATATGTATATATATATACCTATATGTATATACAATTTTTTTTTTGTACGAAAGCAACACACAAAGTGCTGGCTCAATGCGAGTGTAGCTTTTAAACGTTTTTTATACCAAAATTACACACACATAAACACATATATATACACACACACACACACATATATATATATATATATTTACCAATGTTAGTGTTATATCAATGGAATTTGTTAAAACTTTTCGAACAGTTTGTTCGTATTTTCTCCTAAGCGTTAAGATTTTTACAAACATTTTTTAAACAATATATACAAAAATATATATATATATATATTTGATTGTGAATAATTATTAAGTATACGCACAACTATTGCCATTATTAACTGTGCAATGTACATATGTAAATGGTTTGGTGTTGTTATTTGTAAATATCTATATCGAACAAAAAAAAAAAAAATATCACACATTTTTAAATTAATTTTTTAAAAATAATCCGTTGTGTACTTTTTCATTCAATCAAATATTTAACAGCGGATACGCTTCCCTCTGCAGCCTTGTCTGCAAAAATATGTTAAATATGATTGTCTATGTTTGTATTATAATTCTCTAATATAATGTCAAGATTCTTGTAGACTTAGCTTCAAAGCCCCACTAAGTATGTTAGAATAAAGGCTCGTGTAATGGAAAATCCCCCAAGGCAAAGGAACAGTTGTGCACATGCGAGGGCGTTCAATGGAAACATGGCGACCTTCATTATGCAACAGTCGAAGTGAACCAAGGTACGTGCTGTGAGCGAACTTTCATTCAGCATTTAAATTTAGAACCCGCCTGCATTCGGGAACAGCTGTTTAATCAACATTCGTTCGCCTTATCAGTTCACTATAAAAGCGCTCGTGTTTGCGGCTATAAATCAATTCGATCTGAACAGAGTTTAACGAGTTAATTCGCAATGAAATTCATTTTAATCGTGGCATGCCTGGCGCTCTATGTGGCCCACAATCTGGCCCAGGATCCCGATCCCGATACCGATCCCAGCCCCAGCCCCAGCCCCAGGCCTAGGCCCAGGCCCAGGACCACCACCAGGCCCACCTCCAGGCCCGACCCCGAAATCGGCATCGGCGAGTGTCTTGGAGCACGTAAGTAAACGTCTCCTTGTTATATATGGGGTTAGCCCTAATCTTAACACTTGCTCTCCACAGCCAACAGGACATCCTGTACAGGCAGCATGAACAAGGGACATAGCAGGTTCCGCAGGTGCCGTTTGAATGCCAACGACGAGATGTGGTATTACGACAGTACCAGCAGGTCCTGCAAGGAGATGTCCTATCGCGGCTGCGGCGGCAACAGAAATCGCTACTGCACCAGGTCCAATTGCCGCAGGAAATGCAGACGTTCCTCAACATAAGGACTTAAGGAAACCAGGCTGTGAAATATGAACATGAAAATAAATCAAACGAATTTTGCATTACAAATTTTTTTAACTGTCATTTTTTATTGAAGATATTCAAAGTATTTTCTTGAATTTAAATATTCATTTTTATTTTTATTTTATTTTATTTAATAAAATAAATTGACAGCTCAAGTATCTTAAATGTTAGCAGATAAATTAGATTTATTGCTAAATGCGTAAAGAAAATAAAAACATTTGGAAATAACAATTTCCAATAATAAAATAGACAGGTGTAATTAAAGTAGATATATCTATATTAATGTAAGTCCAGAACTTAACTTAATAACAACAAATGAATATAAGAGAGTGAAAATTATAATATTAGTTAAATCAAAAGAAAGAAAGATATAAAAATAGATGTCCCTTCTCATAGCTGAGAGTGATCAGAGATTTAAGGAAGATATGCTGAAAGATTAAGGATTTAATTAACGGTAGAGAGATCTAAATACGTAATAAAGGGTATTATATTCAGTGCATAATACCCGAAATAAATTGTGATTGGAGAATTCGTTGTGCACATGGACAAGAATAGAGGAAAGGAATTTCTGGTAGGTCAAAAGGGAACGATAAAGTTTATACTAAAAAGTCTACTTTAGTACAATGATAAACTTAGATACGTATCCCAGTATATTCCAGATGAACTTGCCAAAGATATATAAAAAATATCTGTATAATAGTATACATATCGGGTTGACCAGCAAAGCATATTACAATACTTGCTATAGTTTATATATAAGCATGCGGAATCGAAGAATTCAATTCTTCAGTATTCACGCACATTCACAATGCCAATTTGTAAAATTCACTTTGTAAAAGCGAACAATTCAAATCACAATTTAAATTTAGTTTAGGCTTTTATTCATTGGCCTTATTCGGGAACAGCTGTCGATTTATTAATAATAGTTCTTTGCTATAAAAGTGCTGTAATTCTCGGATCAAAATCAGTTCACTATCAAGATGAAGTTGATTCTTATCCTGGCCTGCCTCGCGCTCTACGTGCTCCAAACGCAGGCCCAACAACGCTGCATTGGCGCCCGTAAGCAACGAGGAACTCCGCCGAAATAGAAAAAGGACACCTTTTTAACTGAACTTACTTCCTTCACAGCTGCCCGGTCCGAGTGCACGGGCGTCTACGACGAAGGCACCGGTCGCTTCCCGAATTGTGGCAGCAACGAAAACCGGGAAATGGCCTGGTACGACCCGGAGCGTAACTCCTGCAGGGCGTTGACCTATCGCGGCTGTGGCGGCAACAACAATCGCCACTGCTCCTTTACACAGTGCTTCAAGTGCCGCCGCCCCACATAATTCAAATCGAAAATAAATATTGCGAATCTTTGGAAATCTATGCTTAAAATATAAATTTTGTTTAAATCATTCAACTAATTTTGTGGCTTTAAACTGCATTGTGTAATATGTGTGGACTTGAACTAAAATAATACTTAATTCGTACATTTTCTTTTAGGCGGACATTTCTCATCTTCTTTATACTTTAAGATTCTTGTTTGAAACTTATTTTGATTTTTATTTTAAGTATCAAAGTAGACACACAAATAAAGAGACTCCTTGGACTTAGTGAAAAAAGGAACAGCTTAAAACACAGTTGACACATTTCAATAATAAGTTATTGTTTAATATGATTATATTTGAGAAAAATTTTAAAATCACGTTTATTTAGTATAGCAATGAAAAAGAGAACCTCAACGAAAAATGATTGTACATAAGTCATAAATACTTTTGTTCTCTCCGAATTAATAACCATTTTAGTGCGAATTGAATTCGCAGCTTTCCTAATTAAATTAAGTATACGCAGCGTAGTATCTGCATTGCATTGGGCTATATAATTGAATGGGATCATTGAAACTATAGCGAAAATCATTGTACATAAGTCATAAATACTTTTGATCTCTCCGAATTAATAACCATTTTAGTGCGAATTGAATTTGCAGCTTTCTCAAGTTAATTAAGTATACGCAGCGTAGTTCATGCATTGCATTGGGCTTTTATAATTGAATGGGATCATTGAAACTATAAAAAAAGTAAGTGTAAATAAGTTAAAACTACTTTTGTACTCTCTTATTTAATAACCATTTGAGTGTAAACTCAATTCGCAGCTTTCTTGATTAAATTAAGTATACGCAGCGTAGTCACTGAACGAGCATTATATGTATGTATATCAATCAGCTTAGTTAAAACTATAACTAAAGTAAGGGCAATTAAGTTATAACTACTCTTTTATGATCAGTTTAAACACTCATTTTAGCGCAAATTAAGTTTGCAGCTCTTTCACTGAAATTAAGTATACGCAATGTAGTTCCTGAACGAGCATTGGGTTAATATACATATGAAATATAGCTAAAGTGAGTGTAAACAGGTTATGAATACTTTTATATTCTTCGATTTTACAAATAATTTAATGCAAAATGCAATTTGCAGCTTGCTCAGTTAAATTAAGTATACGCAGTGTAGACTCTGCATTGCTTTGGATTAGATTTAATTTAGTATTTTTCTTCCATTTTTCTATTTTTTATATATATAACTATTCTCTGCCCTCCTTTTCTTATTTATTGCCATTAATTATTATAGTAGAAATGCATCCAACTATTTTTTCAACCATCTTTATATCTTTCTTAGGCTAACTAGTTTATGTTTATGTTGACTGCTTTCGATTTGCAGTTATTCCATTTAAATAAACCAGAGTCCGTTACAATTTATTTGTTGAATCAGTTAACACAACTATTTATTAGTTGACACCCCAAGTAACACCCATCGTTAGATTACAGTCAATACAATAGTAATTAGATTATTAAACACTTACGAACAGATAACTTATTTAAAAGTGGGCGTTTGAGTGAAGCACGCAATGCTTCCTACGTCCTTTCGTCCTTATAAAAGGCTGTGCTTAGCTGGCGCATTCCAAACCAATTGAAATGGGAAAGTTTCTGCGCGCAATTCAACAGCTTTTACCCTCGAATGCGGCCGAGGGCAGGATCGGGTCGATCGAGCTGAATCTGTGGCTGGCACAGCTGGTCGGTCTGCCGCTGCTGGGCCTGAAGCGGGAGACGCCGCGCCAAAGGATGTGCATTATAACGGCGGGTGTGCTGACCATGTCCGCGCTCTTCTGCTATGTCCTGCTCGAGCTGTACGATCTGTATCTCAACTGGCAGGACCTGGACGCCTTGACACAGAATGTGGTGCTGTCCCTGACGCATTTGGCCTTTTGGCTAAAGGTGAGCCCTGATTTAAATTAATAATATGAATATATATATCCTTCCTTTCATCAACTTGTCAGTTCTGCAATACTTGCTATCATTATGCCGGCCTCAAGGACATCATTGGGCAGCTGAGGAGCCTCACGCGTCGCTGTGTTCGATCCGAGCAGCAGGTGGCCACCTTTCAAAAGGACGAGCTCAAGAGTAAACTGGCCAATCTCATCTATTTCTTTCTCGTCCTCACTCCGGGTCTACTGAGCGTCATTTATATATTTGTGTGTGAGTGTGTTTAACCATAAATTTATGCAAGTTTAAATGACTTTATTGATTAGCGCCCGAGGACTTTTCTGGCAATCGTTTTCCGTATCGGGCCGAACTGCCCGACTTCCTGCCCCGCTTCGTACAGTCCTTGTACATGGGCCTGGGCGTCGCCTTGTTGGCGCTGGAAACGGTGACCATCGACTACCTGAACATCTCTTTAATGGGCCAGATTTGCATGCATCTCAAGGTGCTCAATTTGGCCTTTGACGAGCTGCAGGATAACGGCAAGTTGAGGGTCGATCCTTACGACTGGATTGTATCAATTGTGAAATATCATTGCGAACTGATCGTGTAAGCAAAAATTCTGATATATATACTATATATATATATATATATATATTCTTCTTTTACAGTTTACGTCAACAGGTTGAGCGCATCTTTAATCTGCCTGTGATGCTGCAGTTTGTCAGTTCTCTGGTGATCGTCGCCATGACCATGTTCCAGGTGATCGTCATCGGGGGCGGCTCGAAGAGTTCCTCAATCATGAACCTACTCCTGTGCTGTCTGCTCTGCCAGCTGTTCCTTTACTGTTATTTTGGCAACGAAGTCTACGAACAGGTAAGTTAATATAAATTTATACCCAATTTATTTAACAATTCACAATTTGTTTTTGTCTAGAGCAAAACTTTGTCCACTTCTGGCTTTGGCTGCAATTGGGCCGCGCTCGATCGCAAGTGCAAACAAACTCTGTTGATCTTCATGATCAATGCGGAGCGTCCTTTTCTGTTCACTGCTGGCGGTTTTATGGCCCTGACTTTGCCCAGTTTCACCTACTTAATCAGCAAGTCCTATTCGATTGTCGCCGTGCTCAGGCAAATGTACAGCAGGTCCTAGGAAAGAATAAAGTATATGAAAATCGAAGCCAACTTTTTGTTGTTCTCCTTCCGAGGACTGCTCAAAATAATCTAATTACTCAATTAACAACTATTTGGTGTGAATACACCCATTTATTCACACTTGATTCACATTGCACGCTATGGCGAACAGGCGACGAATATATAACGTGTCATTAGCCTATTACGCCAGCCACGCCCACTTTGTACCCTGTATAAATGGGAGTAGCTAAGAGTGTGTTTCACCTATAGAAATATATATTTAACTAAAATGAGATAGTTGAGGCGACTTTAACAATAGACCACATAGATATTATCTGGATAAGTGGACTAAAGATGATTTGGGATATATGAGCTGAACATAACTGTAATATAAATATATTAAGACTTAGTCCTTAGTCCTTATATAGTCCAAACAGAACAAGTCTTTTATTTTAATTTAAATTTTTTTTTATTAATTTTATATTAGTTTTTTTTTAATTATTTAATTAGCTTAATCTAATTAAACATGGTCAGGACAAATCGTAGTTTATTTTATTTAAATATAAATGTATTTTTTAATTTTCATTTTTTTGCCCAGTCAATTAATTCTGTAATTTTAACACTTTATACTAATTCTATGCGTAGTTTTTAAAATTATTTACATATTAACTTTATGTTCACCTACGAGTTAAAATAATTTTATTTTGTCCATACTAATGTTGAAACATCTCACAGTAAATACTCGCTGAACGGAAAAAACAGATGTGAATGGAAGAAAAGTTTTTTAGAAAATATTTTTTTTATTGTTTGCAATTGTGGATTATGCTTTTATGTTGCATATCTCCAACCCAAGAACATATTTCTGGAATGTAGATTCTCTGACATCATCTAGTTAATTAAATAATTAAGAACAGCTTTCGCACTATTTTTAAATTGGCAAGCTTCTTCTTTTCGGGTATACCCAACTGCGCAATTGTCTGTTCTAAAAATCTTAAAAACAACTTAAAAGAAGCCAATGTGGTTTAAATTTATTTAATGTATATAATTCGTAAAATTATGTTTTGAGAAAATTATCAGGAAGTAAGACAATTTTTAATTTAGCGAAAAATCTTTTATACAGCCAATGTAGAAACTAATATACCCCTTTGGACGGAGTATAAAAACGGTATACTCGCATTTGCAGAACATGTGGCGAGAATCCAACGGATTAATGAAACGCACATGTGCGAATAATTATGCTCGCAGATATATGTATGCATAATACATACATATGTGTATATAAGAGACATGTGTGTGTGTGCTTTGGTCTTTCGTTAAACGAACGTATGTATGCATGTGTAGGTGTGTGTATGTGCGACAGCAACTCATGCTCCAGTTTAATTCAATATCAATATCGCCGCAATTGAGAGAGAGAGAGAGAGAGAGCAACAGGTTAAATGGCTCCAGCACGAGTTGGAAGCGTTTGACGTCACAGCTTCAGCTTGTGGTTGCAGTAATTTTTCTAAGGCATTTCACAATTACCTATATATATTTATGTATTGTAAAAAATATTTACTTACTTATTTCAGTAACTCCCTTAACGGGCTTGTGGCAGCTTCAAAAATACATCGCTGTCGCGATCAAACGATACTCTTATGCGATATGTCGGTGTTATCGCTATATCGGTCGTCTATCGATGTATTTTGAAATGAACATGTGCAAAAACTCATCGTTGCGACGACGTTAAAAATTAAAAGTTTACGTTATTTCCTCAAGTGATTCAAAAAAAAAATATTTCATGGTGAGTTATATTTAGTTGAGTTATGTTAATATAGAAAGTATTTAAGAATAGTTATAAAATTAAAACATAGTTTGTTTTAAATACTTAAAGTGCATGTAACTATGCCTAAAATACAAGTGTGTTTAAATTATCTATACAAATGAATGTTTAAAGTACTGTTATCTTAGGGGTGTCTCAGATAAAATTATCTTGTGCAGACAAAGAAAGTGTGCGTAATAATCAGAAATGGGTCATGACGGTTTTATAAGTTTGTTTATTGCCAAATTAGAAATTAGTAAGCCCGCAGCTGTTGAGCTTCAGCAAATTCAGCAAGCGTTTAATTGATTATATTCAACGATGACGTCACAGCGCAAACGAGAGCAAAGTTTTTTGGCGCAACCTTTGACTGCAGCAAAATTTGTCGCGATCGTTAAATACATACTATGTATATATGTACAAGTAAAAGTGTTTACAGATTGCTTTTGTCGCCAATGCGCTGGAGCAAAACAAATTAACAGAATTCATTCTTGACAGACAGACACAAAAGCATTTAAACTGAAATGAATCAAAGCGACGTATTGTTCAAAAAAAAACAAAATAATTAGAATTTCATTCTGCAACTCTATGAAACAACATTCTACATAGTATATATTATATTGAATATTTTAATTAATGCCATGCCATTGAACTGCTGTCGCAAATGATTGGGGTATTTCTAAAGCTAGTGAATAAATATGGATAAGCCCGTTAAGCGTTGCTGACACGCTTTATACGACAAAAGTACGTAGACTGCATACATATGTATACATTTCCATATAACCGCATACATATTGCATGAACTGTATTTCCTGACTTGGCGCCTTTTGCGTATCTGCCATTTTAGCGAGTGAAGAAACCCAAGTTGACTTTCTGCTCGCTAATCCGAAACTAATCAACGATAGTAAGTATAAAAAATTCGTGCATTCATCTGTTCCCGTTCGAGAGAGAGGGAGAGCGAGAGCGAGAGAGAAAGAACAGGGAGTGTATGGGAAGACAGAATACTCAAATCTGGTTTTTATACCCTGCTTTTAAGTGCTTAAAACGGGTACGTTAAGTATGCAACAGACATTGGCACAGAATCCGCTTTCATAAAGATATATTTTTTTATTCATAAAAAAGAATAAAAATAGAATACAGTCAAAAAAAGCGCTAATAAGGCTTAAAGTTAAATAAATAAACATTTTAAATATTTTTCTTACTAACTTTTAATTTTAATTTAATTAGCTTTTGTTTCTCTGAGTGCAATCATTTGTATAATTCTTATTCAACACACAAGTTTTTTTTATTAATTACTGCACAATATTATTTGACGAACTGACCTACGACACGTGTAAAAAACATAATACAAAACCAAACACAAATTCAGTTAGTGCAACGAACTCAAATGTCGCCAATTAGCAAATCTTTGCGGTTTTCTCCCAGCAATTAAATTAAGACGACGTCAACAGGTTGCTAACTAAAAAGTGTATCGATGACGTCGCAAAAGCTTTTGACGCATATTTTAATTGTATCAAATGCTTAGCCATTTGCATGTAAGTGTGTATGTGTGCGTGTGTGTGGGTGTGTCTGTTTGTATGTAAACAAAAGAGCCCTCCGCATGACATCACTGCCTTGCTCCTTACAATTTTGCAATGGGGTAGCTTAGAAGCCAATAATAATGCTCTTTAAATAAAAGTGTATACAAGTGTATAAACATATATACATACATATATATATTTTTTATTTTAAAAACGCGTATCTCACGCACACAACGAGAAATTCGCGAGAAATGTTGACTTTGTTATTTATTTTTTTTTTATTGTTTGCTTAGCAATTTAAATATGGGCGTCTGAAGAGCTTAAGTTGTTTTGCTCATATAAAATGTACAGCTTTTTTTAAATTTATTTTATAAGGATAGGATGTTTTTTGGTGAACGCCTCTATTTAATTTATATTTTCAAAATTTCAAGCTGACATATAATGTTTACCCAAAAGAGAAAAAACAAATAGTGGGCGGTTATTTGTGATGCTTACAGGGTATCTTTCCGCCGGGCAGACTTCGCTTGTACGTATGTAGTCGAGCAATATTCTCCGTAAGTCGCGCAGTTTTTCACTCAGTCTGTTTTAGCACCGCGATGATGAATAACGCAACTGGGACCGTCTTTTGTTGTTAATCAATTCCGGTAAGAAATATGTGTACTTATATATTTTTTTTATCAAAATCTATATATAATTGCCAGCCGGCATTTATCGGCATTTACATATTGAGCGGCGTGTTAATATTAATTTAAAACTGAAAGCAAATGTTTTTCGTCACATTTTGCGTTTATTTTTTTTTTTTGCACGCGTTTGCCAAAAGTTTTTTGTTGTTTTTTTTTTGTGTGAGCATAAACATTTGTTTTTATTGCGGTAGAAATTTATTTAGCACTGAAGATAGATAAGTTAACGGAACAACTTTAGATATTTACAAAAACAAATCAAATTAAAAATAGTCTGAAGATAACAATTTAAAAAACGTTTACAAAAACAAATAAAATTAAGCAGTATATTTAAATGTGGTTTGTGGTTTATTCAATGGAAATATTTTGATTGACATATTTATCGTGTTTTTTTATGGCATATTAACATTTGGCAAAAAAATAAAACAAATTCGTGGAAAAGTCGTTAAGTTCTAAACTTGAATACAAATTGAAAATCCAATTAATGAATTTTTGGCGCTGGGGAGAACAAACATTTATTGCCGCACCCGAATGAAGCCAAATACATGAATAAATTAATAGTTTAAATACAAAAATCGAACCTACGTCATGGACTTTAATGTTTTTTTTTTTATTTTTATTTTTTTTGCAATTCCGCGAATTTTCGGGTTTGAAAATCGTGATGTTTTCTCAATTGATCAATTGCCCAATTTAACATCTGGCTCGCTGAGAATTTCATTTTTGCACAGCAACCAGATAAGTGCTGAAAATTGTCTGTATGCATAATAATTGTTTACTTTATGTGCGCATCTGTACAATTTAACTTTGTTGCTGTGACTCAAATCAAACATTCCGCATTTCTAGCTGACTCTGCACACATCGATGATATCTACAACAGTTCCCCATCGCCGAGCATTATTTGCACTGAGCAATATGTGGCTGGGACTAGTCTTGACGTGCCTGATCGCGGAGAGTCTCGCTGGCGATATACCAGGATGCGATTACTTCGATACAGTCGATCTGACGAACAGCGTGAGGTATCCAAACGGATCGTATCAATACGAGAGGCTCGTTATTCCGGCAGATCAGACGGGCGAATACGACTACGAGATCTTGGTGGATGGCGAGAAGGAAGCTGTGCCGAAGCATTTGAGAGGATGCGCCTGTAAGCTGGGCACCTGCATTCGCTTCTGTTGCCACAAGAACCAGTTCCTTGTCGAGGACGAACGCAAGTGCAGCGGAGACATCGACGAGGCAGTCGACTACGATCCGTATGTGAACATCACACTGGTCGACGGCAGTCAGGTGAGAAGACACGTGCTCCAGGACTTCATTGTACAGCAGCATCTGCCCGTGCCCTGCTCGGCACATTTTCATCTGGATTCGACGAAGGAAGATTCCTCCGGTTGGACACTGTTTCAGGTGAGACGCTTATCGACATTTGTGTGTGATCCTGGCGAGCTAAAAAAATGATCTCTTCTTTTAGGATGGTACGCTTTTAAGGCACTTCGACAAAAAGACGATGTCCAAGCAGGAGTATTGTATGCAGCCTCATCCCATCACCGTTGACAATGAAACGGTGATCACCCTGGTGCCGCACAACTGCGAGCCGCCGCCGCCGAGTCAGTGGCTCTACAATACACGTAAGCTGAGAGATCCATTTTGTGTGCTTTGCATCAATACAGATCGAGGACATTGGCAATCAGAAGCCTTCCTTAGGGAACTGCAACTGGTGCCGTCTCGACGGAAGAGCCAAATCTCCTTCAAACGGGTAACTCTGGAGTTGACGGGGCGTCTATTGATAAATCCACCTTCTACTTTATCCACTAATCGATATCCTTCATATCTGTCTTGCAGTGCGGGTCTGCACGATCATCTGCCTGATCCTCACGATCTTCGTCTACCTCTGGCTGCCAAAGTTGCGCAATCTGCACGGCTACTGCTTTGTGTGCTACATGATCTGTCTGCTGGTGGCATATGCCCTGCTCCTGGGCGATGCCTGGAAGGTTGACTGGCCGAAAACCCTTTGTCAGGTTAATGGTAATGCAGAACTGAACATTACTCAAAGTAGCCGCTCTAACATTGGCTTCCTCAGGTTACGTGGGCTACTTTGCCGTCATGGCAGGCTTCCTTTGGCTCACCGTGATCAGCTTCGACATGTGGAACAGCTTTCGGGTGAACAACTACAACGTGCAGCGCTACACGCCCAAATATCGCTTCCTCCTGTACACTCTGTATGCCTGGGGCATCGCTTCCCTGCTGACCATCGTTGTGATCGTCATCGACAGCAGCCTGGACTCGGACGATGAAAATCAGCTGCTCTGGATGCCAGGTGTTGCGGTCTACAATTGCTGGGTGAAAAGTAAGTTCGAGCCCAACACTGCGACAACCTGATCCTGATCCTGATCCTGATCCTTCGCTAAACATTTCCAGCTCACGACTGGTCAGCAATGCTCTATTTCCACGGTCCGATGACCCTGCAGATCCTTTTCAACATAACGATGTTTGTGCTAACTGTAAGTAGAGTGAAAGTTAGGAAAAAAGTGAACAGGTCTAAATGTTTACTGATATTCAGCTGTTTCCTTTTTGCTGGCATGCTTAATAGAATGCATTTAGTAATCCTTAATATAATATTTCTGTGGAGTAAGAAGAGAAGACTGATTAAATTGTGTTTTGTTTTGAGTTCAGTTCACATTTAACCTTAGCTTAAATAAACATACCAATATATATGCTAGGTATTATACGTATGTAGATAATAATGTCTCCTTTTTATATATTTATTGTGCAGGCCTTGCGCATTATCGAGGTGAAGAGGGAGCTGCAAAGCGTTGCGACGCGTGGCGAACGTGAACAAAAACTCAACTCCGAAAGACGCACGTGAGTAGTGTACAAATATTCGTATTAATCGAAGAGAAACTTTATTGATAATTTCAAATGGCAGGTATACGCTTTTTGTGCGCTTGTTTGTCATAATGGGCGTGGCGTGGACATTCGAAATAATCGCCTACATGGTGCAAAACAATAAGCTGCTAGAGAAGGTATTCTCCATTTTCGACTACATCAATTGCGCCCAGGGCGTGATCATATTCGTGATGTTCGTGCTTAAGCGCAGCGTGCTGAAGCTCATCTCGAATCGGTAAGTGGCGAGCGAGTTTGTCTGTTGTTACAATTTGAACATTTATAATCGGGCTTCCCTTTATGGTAAAGTATTAGGGGTATAGACACCGATGATGACAGCGGCTCCGAAGAAGAAATCGCACTGCAAGAAAGGAATGGCGGTGCCAAAAATATCGGCCCTAGTATCTTAAATTAGGTAACAAAAAAACAAAAAAAAAAAGTTATAATTGGTTTTTAATTTGCTTTGGTGTGCGCTGTAGCCACAGAATTTTGATATTTTCCAAATTTCTGTACTAACAGGTAAACATTCGATAAGTCTCCCGCTTTCTCACTTGCATTTGCTTCTGTGTGTTCTTGTTTGTGTCTCACTAAGTTCTGATCGCTTTATGTATATTTTGTATATTTGTATTTAGCTCCTAATTGTCTATATTTGTATGATTTTTTTAATCTTTTATTTGGTCAACTAACAAAATAGCACTCTCCTAGCTTGTGTCTGTGTAATAATTCAGTCTGTCTATTCAATTTGTGCTAATCGTGATAATTTTTACTTTCAGGCTAAATCAGGGGGACCAAAAAATCCCAATCACTGCGATAAGCTTAAGTCGAATCTCGAGACTGGCAGCTGCAGTACAGAAGAGTTCGTAACGCTACAAACAGCCTTAGACGGGGCCTTATACTCAACCCATTTAATCTTAACAAGAAATGTGTATTTTTGAAAATATTTTCTGAACTTTAATGCAACTATATTTGTAACTTGCCCTATTTTGTGGCGAAAATAAGAAACTAACAGTATGCTTTGTGTGTGTGGAAATCCTAAACTTATCAGGTATATCATACACTATATAAAAAACAAAAATCCATAAAGTAAATTTTTCAAATTTAGCATTGTTAACAAACACGCATTTGAAACACTTCTAAGCAAATTTTTTCGAATAATTTCCATTGGTTCAGTTTGTTTAATAATCATCAACAAATTATTTTTCTAAACAATTTTGAAATCACATTAATTCGCCACACCCACAAGTTTGAAAGAACCGTGCTGAACTTATTCATTCAATTGAACTACATTTGGCATATAGAAGAATATCGATATATCGTGCACTGATAGCTTTCAAAACGATACATCGATTCCTATCACTGCTGAATATCGATGTTCGTTCAATGAAACGTTTTTGGAAAACGAAGCTTTGATTTTTTTAAAGCAAAGTTTTTTCTTAATTTATTTGACAAATTATTTCTTTTAGGCGGTTGTTGTGTCGAATTAAATGTAAGCCGTGTGCCCTGGTAAGTTTATTGTTATTTCTGTACTATTTTCAACGAGTTAAAAATAAGATAAGTATTTTTTGAAAATATATACATATTTAAATTATTTGTTATTGATTTCTACCACTCGAATTTTAATTATTCGATTTGAAAGGCCTGCACTTCTTTTGGCATTCTTTGCGAGTGCAAAAGCGATTGTTGTTGCCACCACAGGGACGATAGGACAGCCACAGAACCTGCTGTCCTCGTCGAACCAACAAGTGTGCGAATTTGATCGTTCCTCGCAACTCATCTCGTGGTCTCTTTCACACTTGCAGGGCATGTGAGTAAGAATGGAAGATTACAGTTAACTGATTAATGGATGCATGCTTTCTTACCACAAAGCAGTGTCAGGCAAGATTAAAATGAATTTTAGCCAGAAAGTTGAGCGCTTAAGTAGGCAAAAAGCTGTATTGACAGCTGTGCATATAAAGAGTATAAAGAGTATATAGAAATGGCCTTCATTTCGAGATCTTGTGATCTGCAGAGCAGTGGAATGTCTGTTAACAGTTCTTACTTATAAATAAGGAGACGTCATGCCCAAAAGTCCTACCCGAGTGTGGAATTAGCCAGGATAAATCTCTTTAAACGTGCCCCGTTCGAACTGATTTCAGTTTAAGCGAAATGTTTAAGAAATTTTATAATTGACTTAACGACAGCTGTTCTAGAATGCGGTTAATTAATGCAATCAATGGTTGCTAAAATTAAATTCTGAATGGAGTTTCTTTTTAAATTACGTTCGTTAAAACCTTTTTACTGAAGGTCGCTATGTTTGCTTTATGCTGGACATGTGTCCAACTGTTGGAAGTGAATACAAATCAGGTTTAATGCAATTTCTATAACATACTTTTCGAGGCATATATAGTTTTTTTTTATTTTTATTAATATAATATATAAATTGTTAATACATATATGTGTTTACTTTCACCTAACGGGGAAGCTTAAACAAATCAGAAATATTTTGAAAAAATATTTAAGTAATTAGGCAAAAATAATGCATAGGTCGGATTTTACAAAACAAGGGGATATATATATATATATATATATATATATAGCTTCATATTGGGTGTTTTAAAAAGCATTCCCTTTTACGAATTAAAAGTTAATTTTTACCTATAAAAGCTTAAAAATTCCCAATATTTGTATCCTTATTTTAAGGTATAAAAAATGGCCTTTAATGGATAAGTTTATACTTGCTTTGAACGACATTCAATTTATATATTATATGTTATCCGATTGTTCTTAAGTCTGAATGATATATTGAGTATTAAAGCATTGTCAATAAAGCGTACTTGAGATACCCGAAAAACGAAATCCATTCACCATTCATTAAGTTATTTTAAATTCTCTGTATACCCTTTGTGTGCGGCTGGCCCCGTTGGGGAACAGCTGTGGAGACGTCTTTTGGCAGTTGCCGATTTGCCTATTTAAGCGCTTTAGTTTCTGGCCAAAAGTCAGTTCGCATCAAGCTGAGTTTAACAACAATGAAGTTCATTTTAATCTTGTCCTGTCTGGCGTTGTACGTCGCCCTCAGCCAGGCCCAAGCGGGCTGTCGTGGCGGCATTCGGGGTAAGCAAGGAGTCAACTTCGGTTAAGGATATGCCGACTAAATCTTCCATTGTTCCACAGAGGAAAACCAAGAATGCCGAGGTCCCAAGAATGAGGGCCATGCCTTATTTTTCTACTGCCGGCGACAGGCCAACGATAACATGTGGTGGTACGACAGGAGCAGCAGGACCTGCAAGACGATGTCCTATCTCGGCTGCGGCGGCAACACCAATCGCTATTGCACTCGTTCAGCTTGCCAAAGGAAGTGCGGCCGTTCCACTTAATCTCAAAGGACCTGCTTCGAATTGTTGGTTTTGGATTTCGCTTATTTAAACATTTTTTATGTGTTTACTTTTCCTCAAAAAGTATTTACAACTTTGCTTGATTAAAACGAAAATTTAATTTTTTTTAAAATGCAACTAAATGTGTTAAAATGTTTTTTAAAAAATAAGTAGCTGTTTTTCAGAAGCTAAGCTCAGATAGAATACTTACCCCAAGGTTTGAATATCTCACGCTTAAAATAAATCCGTAATTCAGAACAGAGCATTGCGCAGTCAGTTGCACTCTGAAACGTTATATTTTTAAACTTTAATTACTCAGTATCCAAATGAGAATTCGACTAAGAGCGCAATTAACCAATTTGCAAAACAAAAAGTTGCCAAATATATAAATTAAATTTAAGAAAAAAACAAAAACTAGACTTAGTTAAAGTCATAAATTTAAAATAATACGAATGCAAAACAAGCCCAATTTTGTATAAAAGGGCTTAGATTCGTGAAGCTAATCTCAGTTTGTGGAGTGGCTTTCAAATGAAGCTTGTTTTAATTGTGGCCCTAATTCTGGCCTTTAACATGGCCCAAAGCGGCGCCCAACAACCTTGCCGTGGAAGCAGTATGTCTCCCAAGGCGATGATGATTGTCTCTCAAGCTAAAATTCATTTGTATTTCAACAGATTCCATCACATCCTGCATTGGCCTGAAAAACATAGGGTTTGGCAATTCGAGCTTCTGCCGTCGATACCGCAATCCCAATATGTGGTTCTTCGAGGCTGCCACTCGCAGCTGCAGGCCAATATCCTATTTGGGCTGTGGCGGCAACCAAAATCGTTTTTGTGATTCTTTGGACTGTCGCAGAAAATGCCAATTAAACTGAATTAAACTAAATAACTTTTGTGCATTTTAAGGATACTCAACTTTTTTTCAGTCTTATGCTTACAAAAATGCAGGAATTAATTAATTTGTTGGGTCAAACTTACCCTCCAAAAAGCTAATAATACACCAGTGTTAATTACAGTTTACTACAATGTTACGCAACACTCTCTATAATTATGTATTCATTAATGAAAGCTTAATTAAAGAGGCATAGGAATTTAGTTCTAAAAACATGTGTCAACAATGCATGGATAAATGAATGGTTTGGAGAATATTAACGAACAACAAAAAGTATTTTAATCATACATTTAAATTTCGAAAACTGAACTTCACTGTTAATTTTGTTTGCCAAAGCTTTTGCGTAACTTTAAAATGTTCTGCTCCTCCGCTGTTAATTAGCAGCGCATTGTTGAAAGCCAATTCGCCGCTTAGTTCGCTGCTGTTAGTTAACAGGCGTCGATTGCCAAACAATTCGCTCAGTTCGGCCGCGGTTAACCAAACAGCCGAACACGCAAACAACGCGCACAAAAAACTAATTAATTGAAAATACGTTAAAGTTTAAACCTTCAACTTTTTTATGTGTTAAAGATAAATGAAATTGTAATCGTTTTGGCTGCATCGTTAAAATCGAAGTGAGTGTAAAGTACAAACAAACAAGAAGTTTACATAGTTATAAATCTTTAAATATTTGCTCTGTTGAAATGGAATTTTGTGTGTGTGTGTGTGTTTAAGTATTGGGACATCTGTTCGGGAAGACGGCAGACAACCTGCTCCGCAGGCAGAGTGAGTCAAGGTCGTTTTTTTTTCTCTTTTTTTTCCTCTTGTTTAATTTGGCAGCCGCTGCACTGCGTCGATCTTCAAGATCGGAGCCTTGGACGCCCGACTGGCGATTAAAATGTGATTTTTATGGCGCTATCGAGAGCTGCCCACAAACTTTTTAATTAATTTATTTTTTTGTATTTTGGCGGTTTTGCTGAATCTTTCGCGAAATATATATAAATTTGTATATTCATGTAGTTTGCCGGCAATTGAACCTCAATGCTAAATGCGAAAACCAGTTTGCGTCAACTCTCGTCTTCGACAATGTCAAAAAGCATAATTCGGGAATACCATGGAGTAAATACATACATATGTATTTATATAAATGTGTTTTAATTCGAACTTGTATTTGAACGATCCCTGAGCACTGATCCGGCCAGATGGCAGACGGAGCACGTTTGGATCGTTAAGCACACTCGATGGGCTTATTAATAGAAATATGTTTATACAATTCAATTTAATTGTGTACACACACACACACATGCACACCAACACACCATATGTGTGTATGCACATTTACGCATTATTCAATTGCTTTCAAAAAAGATAAAAAAAAAAAAAAAAAAAAAAAAAAAAAAAAAAAAAAAAAAAAAAAAAAAAAAAAAAAAAAAAAAAAAAAAAAAAAAAAAAATACATAAAAAACAAACCACAAAAAAAGAGAAGAAACTTAAATTTCTAATCCATTATCAGCGTGTGTTTTCCCCCCGCCAAACTTTGAAACTCATCATTGTCGAATTTGCATATTATATCATAATGATAATTTGTTTTGTTGTCGCCCAAGCACAAAAAGCTGACTTTGGACACGTTCAAGGCAATATTTATAACCCTATATTAACCATAGTTCCAAGCGCCCTACGTGTCATTTAAACCTATGCATAATTTACATATACATATGTACACACATATATACATATATATTTATATATGTATGTGCGTGCAAATTATTTAAAATGCAGTTTGATCAGCTCTCATCAGGAGCTGAATAAACATCTGGGTCTTATCTCGAGTTAACTGTATGCAGAACAAAAAATGAAGAGCGGACGCACAAAAACACGTTTAACGAAAACAAAACAGAGAAAAACTTAATTGGTGAATCATTTGGAAGCATGCATACCCTGTAGGAAATTTAGTAAATATATTAAAAAATAGAATTTATTGATTTGATCATATAAGTAACATATTGAATTTGTTTATAAAGAAAACTTGACCTAATGCCCAAGAGTTGAACAAATATTTAAAAATTTAAAAAATATGCAATTTTTTTAAGCGGGCTGCTACATACATACATATGTATATATAATAATAAGAAATACATATATTTTATATTGAACTACTTTTTTTAAAGCAGTTTCCTTTTATATCATCTGGGATGTTTTATATGTAATTTAATAAAGCTTTATTGCATGACATATTAGTTATAATGGTAAACCAATAAGTTTTATTTAAATGAACTTAATTTAACTGGTAATAAAATACGCCAGTTCACTTAATTGTGACAGCCACTGTTTGAGTGCGTATCATGTAATTGAGCTATCAGATGTACAGTAATTATTGTGCTTTTGTCTCAACAATTGAATGTGCATTTGCAGTCCGCTCGAAAGCTTTAAAGTTCACGCCGATCTTTGACTCATTTGTGCCAACCTCAACGGGCTAATTGAATTGCGCGCAGAGGCCAATTAAAGTGATAAATAGACAAAATAGAAACACACTTTGAATCACAGCTTGAAAATGTTGCCCCCAGGCGAAAAGCGACTCGATTGAGAGCCAATCAGCAGGTTGTGCGGCCACTTGAAGAATCCATTCATTGATCACTCGAGCGTTTGTTTACATTTCAACTGCTGCCAAATGCTGCCAAATGCTGCCAACTGCTGGCGAGTGTCTTTCAGTCGGCATGTGGCTTTTGTTTTTCGCCTACGTGCGGACGAACGTGAGAAAGGAAAACGCCAAGAGAAGAGGTCCACCGAGAAAGCCTTGCGCTGCGTTGCAAGCAAAATATTTACCTCTATTTGTAGTTTGGTATGCTAATATTTCAAATACATATGTATGTATGTATGTGTATTTACATTTAGTGCTTGTCCAATTAGTTTCATTTGTTTTCTTCCTCTTTATCTTATTACTCACTTTCTTTCATTATTTAACTGGTTCCTTTTCTCTTCCCTTTGCTACCGCTCTTATTTATAGTCTCTTTCTTTCGCCCACTGTTCTACACACACTGCAGTTTGCTGTTTATCTTCCTCTTCTTCGTGCATCATGAGAGAGTTACAGTTATTTTGACGTTCTTTCAATCTCTACATTTGTAGACGATTTTAACACTTCTGATAATAACAGTGCCTGCAAGGGCCTCCTATTTATTATTTATAAAGCCCCCGCCGCCTAAGCCTCAAACAACTGACAGCAGGGCACTAGCTTAACATTTATCTGTTAACTCTTACTGGTTAACAGTGGCCCCGCTAACAGACAGCAGTTTATCAGTAGCAAGGTGTCCGTTCGTTTCGTTCGTCAAGTTCGTTCAGTCCGTTTGAAAACGTCGTCCGTTGTGGAAGTGTCGCGCAATTAAGAAAGAGAGAAACGCATAAGATAAAATAAAAAAACTTTGAAGCGTTTATAATGGAGTTGTTGATAACTCATTAATAGCACATCGTATGCGCTTTTGCTTTTTTAATTGCTGTGATAAAATAACCGGTTGGAACGTACAACAACGTCACAACGCGAACCAGTGCTAAAAGGTTTGAGAATTGCGTGTTTTTTTTTTTTTGATATGGGAACTCCCCAACGGTTACAAAGCCCCTACGCTGGGATGATCCCGACGAAATGTGTTCGCATTATTTAAATGCAGTGTGTACAACAATATATTTTATTTTTATGAAACTTGCCTTGGTCAGTTTTGTTTTTTTTTTCTGTGTGTGTTTCGGTCTTGTTTCAAGTTTCGCATAAATATCCCATAAGCTTGCAAAAACGTTCCGTTTTGTCACCGTACTTGTCATCCAATGTTGTCAACAACAAAACAGAAACAGAAACAGAAACAACAACAACCAAGTTTATGAAGCCTTTCTGGCTAAAAAATAAAAATGTATAAATAAATAAAAACAAGAAAGAAGTTGTGTTTACAAAGAGTCGGAGCTTAAATACCCTAGCATATGAATGAGGAGTATTTTATAAAATCAGAAAACCATTGTTTCTATATAATTACTTACTATTGCTTTAATCACAGCGCACAGTTGTCTAAAACAAGCTATTTAAAATAATTACTGCCTTGAAGTCGAAATCAGGCCTAAGTCAAGTTTTATTAAGTTAGTTTTCAGCTTTAGTTATAAGTAATAAGTTAACTTCTTCTATGTGTAACATCTAGCGTGTCTTAATTGATATACCCTTTGAAGAGCGTATTCGAATAAATAAAAAACCCCAGCTCAGCAAATGAGCTTCGAAGAGAGCCAAGAATCAATGGCATTTAACTGTTGAGCTGAGCTGCTTTGCATACCAAATATTGAGGGGCTAACACAGATAGTTAAACACCCGATATATATATATATATATATATATATATATATATATATATATATAAACATATATATTCCTTTATACTTATAACACACATATATATTAATTTTTTTTAATGTGCACTCATAATGGGAATTTGTGAAATACTTAAAAAAAAAAAGGCAAAGTGACAAAAGATTTACAATTAGACAGAACAACATTGAGCAGAACAAACAACTTGATTGAAGCAAATATTGCCCAGTGCTAAACGAAAGGGGAAAATACCTATATATACTATATTCATATATATAAAGAGGGAGCGATATCAACATTGGTAAGTGCACATGGAAAACAGATAACGATTTGTTAAAATTCCCTCAAGAACTAAATTGTAAATAGTTGGCCACAAATTCAAGTGGGCGTTACCAATCAATGAATACGACAGAATAAAACACTAAACATTTATCTCGCACATGCTTTTAAGAAAAACACATATATATATTTTTCTATACATTAAATAAATTTCTTTTAAATCCCTGCATGATTTATGGCCAGCTAAATAGTAAAATTAATTAGCTATTTTGTTAGACAATTAAAAAAAATGTTTTCAATTTATGCGAAATATTTCTTTAATTGTTTTTGCCAAATAAATTTATGTTGAGCTCATCAAAAATTTAAATAGTTTGATTTTTTTTCTTTTAATCGAATATTCTTTAATTTTCTAAATGCATTAATTCACATATATTGTATTTGCTGCCTTAAATTTTTAAAATCGAATAAAAGTGAAATAGTTTGTTTTTTATTCTTTTAATGGAATATTCTCATTTTAAATGCATTAATTTATTTATATTTTGTTTGTTTCTTTAAATTTTTTGCCATATAAACTTACGTAAAGATCGAATACAATTGAAATAGATTGTTTC